>JAEIFS010000529.1:0-78371 GCA_018904165.1 Zaprionus camerounensis | reverse complement strand
AAATTAAGGGTGTTTCTTCAATATTTTCCACAATGTTCATCGCAAAGACTTTTCGAAGGACTTTTTATACAACTTAGTACTAGCTTTATCAATTTAAGTCAAAATATCAAAATTTTAAATTTTGAAAAATTTTGAAAATGTTGTAAGGGGGGACCCTTATCACAAATTTACACCTAAATTAACGGGTTTTCTTCGATATTTTCCACAATGTTCATCGCAAAGACTTTTCGAAGGACTTTTTATACTACTTATGACTAACTTCATCAATTTAAGTCAAAATATCAAAATTCTAAATTTTGAAAAATTTTCAAAATGTTGTAAGGGGGGAGGGACCCTTATCACAAATTTACAAGTAAATTAAGGGTTTTTCTTCAATATTTTCCACAATGTTCATCGCAAAGACTTTGCGAACGACATTTTATACTACTTATGACTAGCTTTATCAATTTAAATCAAAATATCAAAATTTATCAAAATTTTGAAAATGTTGTAAGGGGCGACCATTAACACAAATTTAAACCTAAATTAAGGGTTTTTCTTCGATATTTTCCACAATGTTCATCGCAAAGACTTTTCGAAGGACTTTTTATACAACTTAGTACTAGCTTTATCAATTTAAGTCAAAATATCAAAATTTTAAATTTTGAAAAATTTTGAAAATGTTGTAAGGGGGGACCCTTATCACAAATTTACACCTAAATTAAGGGTTTTTCTTCGATATTTTTATCGCAAACACTTTTCGAAGGACTTTTTATACTACTTATTACCAGCTTTATCAATTTAAGTCAAAATATCAAAATTCTAAATTTTGAAAAATTTTGAAAATGTTGTAAGGGGGGACCCTTATCACAAATTTACAAGTAAATTAAGGGTTTTTCTTCAATATTTTCCACAATGTTCATCGCAAAGACTTTTCGAAGGACTTTTTATACAACTTAGTACTAGCTTTATCAATTTAAGTCAAAATATCAAAATTCTAAATTTTGAAAAATTTTGAAAATGTTGTAAGGGGGGACCCTTATCACAAATTTACACCAAAATTAAGGGTTTTTCTTCGATATTTTTATCGCAAACACTTTTCGAAGGACATTTTATACTACTTATTACTAGCTTCATCAATTTAAGTCAAAATATCAAAATTCTAAATTTTGAAAAATTTTGCAAATGTTGTAAGGGGCGACCCTTAACACAAATTTACACCTAAATTAAGGGTTTTTCTTCGATATTTTCCACAATGTTCATCGCAAAGACTTTTCGAAGGACTTTTTATACTACTTATGACTAGCTTTATCAATTTAAGTCAAAATATCAAAATTCTAAATTTTGAATAATTTTGAAAAATTTAGAAAATGTTGTAAGGGGGGACCATTATCACAAATTTACACCTAAATTAAGTGTTTTTCTTCGATATTTTCTACAATTTTCATCGCAGGACTTTTTCGAAGGACTTTTTATACTACTTATGACTAGCTTTATCAATTTAAATCAAAATATCAAAATTCTAAATTTTGAAAAATTTTGAAAATGTTGTAAGGGGGGACCCTTATCACAAATTTACACCAAAATTAAGGGTTTTTCTTCGATATTTTTATCGCAAACACTTTTCGAAGGACTTTGTATACTACTTATTACTAGCTTTATCAATTTAAGTCAAAATATCAAAATTCTAAATTTTGAAAAATTTTGAAAATGTTGTAAGGGGGACCATTATCACAAATTTACAGCTAAATTAAGGGTTTTTCTTCGATATTTTCCAAAATTTTCATCGCAAAGACTTTTCGAAGGACTTTTTATACTACTTATGACTAACTTCATCAATTTAAGTCAAAATATCAAAATTCTAAATTTTGAAAAATTTTGAAAATGTTGTAAGGGGGGACCCTTATCACAAATTTACACCTAAATTAAGGGTTTTTCTTCGATATTTTCCACAATGTTCATCGCAAAGACTTTTCGAAGGACTTTTTATACTACTTATGACTAGCTTTATCAATTTAAATCAAAATATCAAAATTCTAAATTTTGAAAAATTTTGAAAATGTTGTAAGGGGGGACCCTTATCACAAATTTACACCAAAATTAAGGGTTTTTCTTCGATATTTTTATCGCAAACACTTTTCGAAGGACTTTGTATACTACTTATTACTAGCTTTATCAATTTAAGTCAAAATATCAAAATTCTAAATTTTGACAAATTTTGAAAATGTTGTAAGGGGGGACCATTATCACAAATTTACAGCTAAATTAAGGGTTTTTCTTCGATATTTTCCAAAATTTTCATCGCAAAGACTTTTCGAAGGACTTTTTATACTACTTATGACTAACTTCATCAATTTAAGTCAAAATATCAAAATTCTAAATTTTGAAAAATTTTGAAAATGTTGTAAGGGGGGACCCTTATCACAAATTTACAAGTAAATTAAGGGTTTTTCTTCAATATTTTCCACAATGTTCATCGCAAAGACTTTTCGAAGGACTTTGTATACTACTTATTACTAGCTTTATCAATTTAAGTCAAAATATCAAAATTTTAAATTTTGAAAAATTTTGAAAATGTTGTAAGGGGGGACCCTTATCACAAATTTACACCTAAATTAAGGGTTTTTCTTCGATATTTTTATCGCAAACACTTTTCGAAGGACTTTTTATACTACTTATTACTAGCTTTATCAATTTAAGTCAAAATATCAAAATTCTAAATTTTGAAAAATTTTGAAAATGTTGTAAGGGGGGACCATTATCACAAATTTACAGCTAAATTAAGGGTTTTTCTTCGATATTTTCCAAAATTTTCATCGCAAAGACTTTTCGAAGGACTTTTTATACTACTTATGACTAACTTCATCAATTTAAGTCAAAATATCAAAATTCTAAATTTTGAAAAATTTTGAAAATGTTGTAAGGGGGGACCCTTATCACAAATTTACACCTAAATTAAGGGTTTTTCTTCGATATTTTCCACAATGTTCATCGCAAAGACTTTTCGAAGGACTTTTTATACTACTTATGACTAGCTTTATCAATTTAAGTCAAAATATCAAAATTCTAAATTTTGAATAATTTTGAAAAATTTAGAAAATGTTGTAAGGGGGGACCATTATCACAAATTTACACCTAAATTAAGGGTTTTTCTTCGATATTTTCTACAATTTTCATCGCAGGACTTTTTCGAAGGACTTTTTATACTACTTATGACTAGCTTTATCAATTTAAATCAAAATATCAAAATTCTAAATTTTGAAAAATTTTGAAAATGTTGTAAGGGGGGACCCTTATCACAAATTTACACCAAAATTAAGGGTTTTTCTTCGATATTTTTATCGCAAACACTTTTCGAAGGACTTTGTATACTACTTATTACTAGCTTTATCAATTTAAGTCAAAATATCAAAATTCTAAATTTTGACAAATTTTGAAAATGTTGTAAGGGGGGACCCTTATCACAAATTTACACCTAAATTAAGGGTTTTTCTTCGATATTTTCCAAAATTTTCATCGCAAAGACTTTTCGAAGGACTTTTTATACTACTTATGACTAACTTCATCAATTTAAGTCAAAATATCAAAATTCTAAATTTTGAAAAATTTTGAAAATGTTGTAAGGGGGGACCCTTATCACAAATTTACAAGTAAATTAAGGGTTTTTCTTCAATATTTTCCACAATGTTCATCGCAAAGACTTTTCGAAGGACTTTGTATACTACTTATTACTAGCTTTATCAATTTAAGTCAAAATATCAAAATTTTAAATTTTGAAAAATTTTGAAAATGTTGTAAGGGGGACCCTTATCACAAATTTACACCTAAATTAAGGGTTTTTCTTCGATATTTTTATCGCAAACACTTTTCGAAGGACTTTTTATACTACTTATTACTAGCTTTATCAATTTAAGTCAAAATATCAAAATTCTAAATTTTGAAAAATTTTGAAAATGTTGTAAGGGGGACCATTATCACAAATTTACAGCTAAATTAAGGGTTTTTCTTCGATATTTTCCAAAATTTTCATCGCAAAGACTTTTCGAAGGACTTTTTATACTACTTATGACTAACTTCATCAATTTAAGTCAAAATATCAAAATTCTAAATTTTGAAAAATTTTGAAAATGTTGTAAGGGGGGACCCTTATCACAAATTTACACCTAAATTAAGGGTTTTTCTTCGATATTTTCCACAATGTTCATCGCAAAGACTTTTCGAAGGACTTTTTATACTACTTATGACTAGCTTTATCAATTTAAGTCAAAATATCAAAATTCTAAATTTTGAATAATTTTGAAAAATTTAGAAAATGTTGTAAGGGGGGACCATTATCACAAATTTACACCTAAATTAAGGGTTTTTCTTCGATATTTTCTACAATTTTCATCGCAGGACTTTTTCGAAGGACTTTTTATACTACTTATGACTAGCTTTATCAATTTAAATCAAAATATCAAAATTCTAAATTTTGAAAAATTTTGAAAATGTTGTAAGGGGGGACCCTTATCACAAATTTACACCAAAATTAAGGGTTTTTCTTCGATATTTTTATCGCAAACACTTTTCGAAGGACTTTGTATACTACTTATTACTAGCTTTATCAATTTAAGTCAAAATATCAAAATTCTAAATATTGAAAAATTTTGAAAATGTTGTAAGGGGGGACCATTATCACAAATTTACAGCTAAATTAAGGGTTTTTCTTCGATATTTTCCAAAATTTTCATCGCAAAGACTTTTCGAAGGACTTTTTATACTACTTATGACTAACTTCATCAATTTAAGTCAAAATATCAAAATTCTAAATTTTGAAAAATTTTGAAAATGTTGTAAGGGGGGACCCTTATCACAAATTTACAAGTAAATTAAGGGTTTTTCTTCAATATTTTCCACAATGTTCATCGCAAAGACTTTTCGAAGGACTTTGTATACTACTTATTACTAGCTTTATCAATTTAAGTCAAAATATCAAAATTTTAAATTTTGAAAAATTTTGAAAATGTTGTAAGGGGGGACCCTTATCACAAATTTACACCTAAATTAAGGGTTTTTCTTCGATATTTTTATCGCAAACACTTTTCGAAGGACTTTTTATACTACTTATTACTAGCTTTATCAATTTAAGTCAAAATATCAAAATTCTAAATTTTGAAAAATTTTGAAAATGTTGTAAGTGGGGACCCTATTACAAATTTACACCTAAATTAAGGGTGTTTCTTCAATATTTTCTACAATTTTCATCGCAGGACTTTTTCGAAGGACTTTTTATACTACTTATGACTAGCTTTATCAATTTAAGTCAAAATATCAAAATTTTAAATTTTGAATAATTTTGAAAAATTTAGAAAATGTTGTAAGGGGGGACCCTTATCATAAATTTACACCTAAATTAAGGGTTTTTCTTCGATATTTTTATCGC
The DNA here is from genome assembly GCA_018904165.1 of Zaprionus camerounensis. Lineage (NCBI taxonomy): Eukaryota > Metazoa > Arthropoda > Insecta > Diptera > Drosophilidae > Zaprionus > Zaprionus camerounensis. The sequence continues at coordinate 72,970 of JAEIFS010000529.1, read as the reverse complement.
AAACACTTTTCGTAGGACTTTTTATACTACTTATGGCCAGCTTTATCAATTTAAGTCAAAACATCAAAATTCTAAATTTTGAAAAATTTTGAAAATGTTGTAAGGGGGACCATTATCACAAATTTACACCTAAACTAAGTGTTTTTCTTCGATATTTTCTACAATTTTCATCGCAGGACTTTTTCGAAGGACTTTGTATACTACTTATGACTAGCTTTATCAATTTAAATCAAAATATCAAAATTCTAAATTTTGAAAAATTTTTAAAAATATTGAAAATGTTGTAATAGGGGACCCTTATCACAAATTTACACCTAAATTAAGGGTTTTTCTTCGATATTTTTATCGCAAACACTTTTCGTAGGACTTTTTATACTACTTATGGCCAGCTTTATCAATTTAAGTCAAAATATCAAAATTCTAAATTTTGAAAAATTTTGAAAATGTTGTAAGGGGGGACCATTATCACAAATTTACAGCTAAATTAAGTGTTTTTCTTCGATATTTTCCACAATTTTCATCGCAGGACTTTTTCGAAGGACTTTTTATACTACTTATGACTAGCTTTATCAATTTAAATCAAAATATCAAAATTCTAAATTTTGAAAAATTTTTAAAAATATTGAAAATGTTGTAATAGGGGACCCTTATCACAAATTTACACCTAAATTAAGGGTTTTTCTTCGATATTTTTATCGCAAACACTTTTCGTAGGACTTTTTATACTACTTATGGCTAGCTTTATCAATTTAAGTCAAAATATCAAAATTCTAAATTTTGAAAAATTTTGAAAATGTTGTAAGGGGGGACCATTATCACAAATTTACAGCTAAATTAAGTGTTTTTCTTCGATATTTTCTACAATTTTCATCGCAGGACTTTTTCGAAGGACTTTTTATACTACTTATGACTAGCTTTATCAATTTAAATCAAAATATCAAAATTCTAAATTTTGAAAAATTTTGAAAATGTTGTAAGGGGGGACCCTTATCACAAATTTACACCAAAATTAAGGGTTTTTCTTCGATATTTTTATCGCAAACACTTTTCGAAGGACTTTTTATACTACTTATTACTAGCTTTATCAATTTAAGTCAAAATATCAAAATTCTAAATTTTGAAAAATTTTGAAAATGTTGTAAGGGGGGACCATTATCACAAATTTACAGCTAAATTAAGTGTTTTTCTTCGATATTTTCTACAATTTTCATCGCAGGACTTTTTCGAAGGACTTTTTATACTACTTATGACTAGCTCTATCAATTTAAGTCAAAATATCAAAATTCTAAATTTTGAAAAATTTTGAAAATGTTGTAAGGGGGGACCATTATCACAAATTTACAGCTAAATTAAGTGTTTTTCTTCGATATTTTCTACAATTTTCATCGCAGGACTTTTTCGAAGGACTTTTTATACTACTTATGACTAGCTCTATCAATTTAAATCAAAATATCAAAATTCTAAATTTTTGAAAAATTTTGAAAATGTTGTAAGTGGGGACCTCTATCAGAAATTTACACCTAAAAAATAGAAAAAACCACAGTCGCGCTGCACGCGACAGTGGGATAACCTTCGACCTATGTTCCGATGTAGTTTAATTTGTTAAATTCATACACATATACAAATGCGCATGCTTTTAAATTATTGCCGACAGATGGCGCTCGCGCTTTGCGCTCGCCCGCCTCCCTTGGTAGCTGATACAAGCACTTGGTTTTATGCACATACTTTCTTAAATAACTTCTGTGTTTATTGTCCGATCGGATTGCAATTTCGAGAATACGTAGATATTTTAATGAGCTTAGTATATGTTGAAGTCAGAAAGTTGTATCTTTTTTACAGCGCTTACAAATTAAGTTTAAAAATTAAATTATTGATTTGCGGGGGCGGTGGGCGTGGCACATAACATTTGAAATAAACTTGATCAGCTTATAGTACACAGGAGTCTTCCTGCCAAATTTGGTAACTCTAGCTTTTATAATAGCTGAGATCTGTGCGTTCACACAGACAGACGGACAGACGGACAGACAGACAGACAGGGCTCAATCGACTCGGCTTGTGATCCTGAGCAAGAATATATATACTTTATGGGGTCTCCGACGCCTCCTTCTGCCTGTTACATACATTTGCACAAAGTTAGTATACCCTTTTTTGACCATTTTCAATGGTCGAAGGGTATAATTAAGGGTTTTTCTTCGATATTTTCCACAATTTTCATCGCAGGACTTTTTCGAAGGACTTTTTATACTACTTATGACTAGCTTTATCAACTTAAGTCAAAATATCAAAATTCTAAATTTTGAAAAATTTTGAAAATGTTGTTATCACAAATTTACACCTAAATTAAGGGTTTTTCTTCAATATTTTCCACAATGTTCATCGCAAAGACTTTTCGAAGGACTTTTTATACAACTTAGTACTAGCTTTATCAATTTAAGTCCAAATATCAAAATTCTAAATTTTGAAAAATTTTGAAAATGTTGTAAGGGGGAACCCTCATCACAAATTTACACCTAAATTAAGGGTTTTTCTTCAATATTTTCCACAATTTTCATCGCAAAGACTTTTCGAAGGACATTTTATACTACTTATTACTAGCTTTATCAATTTAAGTCAAAATATCAAAATTCTAAATTTTGAAAAATTTTTAAAAATTTTGAAAAATTTTGAAAATGTTGTAAGTGGGGACCCATATCACAAATTTACACCTAAATTAAGGGTTTTTCTTCGATATTTTCCATAATTTTCATCGCAAAGACTTTTCGAAGGACTTTTTATACTACTTATGACTAGCTTTATCAATTTAAATCAAAATATCAAAATTCTAAATTTTGAAAAATTTTGAAAAATTTTGAAAATGTTGTAAGGGGGGACCCTTATCACAAATTTACACCTAAATTAAGGGTTTTTCTTCGATATTTTTATCGCAAACACTTTTCGAAGGACTTTTTATACTACTTATTACTAGCTTTATCAATTTAAGTCAAAATATCAAAATTCTAAATTTTGAAAAATTTTGAAAATGTTGTAAGTGGGGACCCATATCACAAATTTACACCTAAATTAAGGGTTTTTCTTTGATATTTTAAATAATTTTCATCGCAAAGACTTTTCGAAGGACTTTTTATACTACTTATGACTAGCTTTATCAATTTAAATCAAAATATCAAAATTCTAAATTTTGAAAAATTTTGAAAATGTTGTAAGGGGCGACCCTTTACACAAATTTACACATAAATTAAGGGTTTTTCTTCGATATTTTCCACAATGTTCATCGCAAAGACTTTTCGAAGGACTTTTTATACAACTTAGTACTAGCTTTATCAATTTAAGTCAAAATATCAAAATTCTAAATTTTGAAAAATTTTGAAAATGTTGTAAGGGGGAACCCTCATCACAAATTTACACCTAAATTAAGGGTTTTTCTTCAATATTTTCCACAATTTTCATCGCAAAGACTTTTCGAAGGACATTTTATACTACTTATTACTAGCTTTATCAATTTAAGTCAAAATATCAAAATTCTAAATTTTGAAAAATTTTGAAAATGTTGTAAGGGGGCACCATTATCACAAATTTACACCTAAATTAAGGGTTTTTCTTCGATATTTTCCACAATGTTCATCGCAAAGACTTTTCGAAGGACTTTTTATACAACTTAGTACTAGCTTTATCAATTTAAGTCAAAATATCAAAATTCTAAATTTTGAAAAATTTTTAAAAATTTTGAAAAATTTTGAAAATGTTGTAAGTGGGGACCCATATCACAAATTTACACCTAAATTAAGGGTTTTTCTTCGATATTTTCCATAATTTTCATCGCAAAGACTTTTCGAAGGACTTTTTATACTACTTATGACTAGCTTTATCAATTTAAATCAAAATATCAAAATTCTAAATTTTGAAAAATTTTGAAAATGTTGTAAGGGGGGACCCTTATCACAAATTTACACCTAAATTAAGGGTTTTTCTTCGATATTTTTATCGCAAACACTTTTCGAAGGACTTTTTATACTACTTATTACTAGCTTTATCAATTTAAGTCAAAATATCAAAATTCTAAATTTTGAAAAATTTTGAAAATGTTGTAAGTGGGGACCCATATCACAAATTTACACCTAAATTAAGGGTTTTTCTTTGATATTTTAAATAATTTTCATCGCAAAGACTTTTCGAAGGACTTTTTATACTACTTATGACTAGCTTTATCAATTTAAATCAAAATATCAAAATTCTAAATTTTGAAAAATTTTGAAAATGTTGTAAGGGGCGACCCTTTACACAAATTTACACATAAATTAAGGGTTTTTCTTCGATATTTTCCACAATGTTCATCGCAAAGACTTTTCGAAGGACTTTCTATACAACTTAGTACTAGATTTATCAATTTAAGTCAAAATATCAAAATTCTAAATTTTCGACTTTTCGAAGGACATTTTATACTACTTATGACTAGCTTTATCAATTTAAGTCAAAATATCAAAATTCTAAATTTTGAAAAATTTTGAAAATGTTGTAAGGGGGGACCCATATCACAAATTTACACCTAAATTAAGGGTTTTTCTTCGATATTTTCCATAATTTTCATCGCAAAGACTTTTCGAAGGACTTTTTATACTACTTATGACTAGCTTTATCAATTTAAATCAAAATATCAAAATTCTAAATTTTGAAAAATTTTGAAAATGTTGTAAGGGGGGACCCTCATCACAAATTTACACCTAAATTAAGGGTTTTTCTTCGATATTTTTATCGCAAACACTTTTCGAAGGACTTTTTATACTACTTATTACTAGCTTTATCAATTTAAGTCAAAATATCAAAATTCTAAATTTTGAAAAATTTTGAAAATGTTGTAAGTGGGGACCCTTATCACAAATTTACACCTAAATTAAGGGTTTTTCTTCGATATTTTCCATAATTTTCATCGCAAAGACTTTTCGAAGGACTTTTTATACTACTTATGACTAGCTTTATCAATTTAAATCAAAATATCAAAATTCTAAATTTTGAAAAATTTTGAAAATGTTGTAAGGGGCGACCCTTAACACAAATTTACACCTAAATTAAGGGTTTTTCTTCGATATTTTCCGCAATGTTCATCGCAAAGACTTTTCGAAGGACATTTTATACAACTTAGTACTAGTTTTATCAATTTAAGTCAAAATATCAAAATTCTAAATTTTCAAAAATTTTGAAAATGTTGTAAGGGGGGACCCTTATCACAAATTTACACCTAAATTAAGGGTTTTTCTTCGATATTTTTATCGCAAACACTTTTCGAAGGACTTTTTATACTACTTATTACTAGCTTTATCAATTTAAGTCAAAATATCAAAATTGTAAATTTTGAAAAATTTTGAAAATGTTGTAAGGGGGGACCCTTATCACAAATTTACACCTAAATTAAGGGTTTTTCTTCGATATTTTTATCGCAAACACTTTTCGAAGGACTTTTTATACTACTTATTACTAGCTTTATCAATTTAAGTCAAAATATCAAAATTCTAAATTTTGAATAATTTTGAAAAATTTAGAAAATGTTGTAAGGGGGGACCCTTATCATAAATTTACACCTAAATTAAGGGTTTTTCTTCGATATTTTCCACAATGTTCATCGCAAAGACTTTCGAAGGACATTTTATACTACTTATTACTAGCTTTATCAATTTAAGTCAAAATATCAAAATTCTAAATTTTGAAAAATTTTGAAAATGTTGTAAGGGGGGACCATTATCACAAATTTACACCTAAATTAAGGGTTTTTCTTCGATATTTTCCACAATTTTCATCGCAAAGACTTTTCGAAGGACATTTTATACAACTTAGTACTAGCTTTATCAATTTAAGTCAAAATATCAAAATTCTAAATTTTGAAAAATTTTGAAAATGTTGTAAGGGGGCCCCTTATCACAAATTTACACCTAAATTAAGGGTTTTTCTTCGATATTTTCCACAATGTTCATCGCAAAGACTTTTCGAAGGACTTTTTATACAACTTATTACTAGCTTTATCAATTTAAGTCAAAATATCAAAATTCTAAATTTTGAAAAATTTTGAAAAATTTTGAAAATGTTGTAAGGGGGGACCCTTATCACAAATTTACACCTAAATTAAGGGTTTTTCTTCGATATTTTCCACAATTTTCATCGCAAAGACTTTTCGAAGGACATTTTATACTACTTATGACTAGCTTTATCAATTTAAGTCAAAATATCAAAATTCTAAGTTTTGAAAAATTTTGAAAATGTTGTAAGGTGGGACCCTTATCACAAATTTACACCAAAATTAAGGGTTTTTCTTCGATATTTTTATCGCAAACACTTTTCGAAGGACTTTTTATACTACTTATGACTAGCTTTATCAATTTAAGTCAAAATATCAAAATTCTAAATTTTGAAAAATTTTGAAAATGTTGTAAGGAGGTACCCTTATCACAAATTTACACCTAAATTAAGGGTTTTTCTTCAATATTTTCTACAATTTTCATCGCAGGACTTTTTCGAAGGACTTTTTATACTACTTATGACTAGCTTTATCAATTTAATTCAAAATATCAAAATTCTAAATTTTGAAAAATTTTGAAAATGTTGTAAGGGGGGACCCTCATCACAAATTTACACCTAAATTAAGGGTTTTTCTTCAATATTTTTATCGCAAACACTTTTCGAAGGACTTTTTATACTACTTATGACTAGCTTTATCAATTTAAATCAAAATATCAAAATTCTAAATTTTGAAAAATTTTGAAAATGTTGTAAGGGGGGACCTCTATCACAAATTTACACCTAAATTAAGGGTTTTTCTTCGATATTTTCCACAATTTTCATCGCAAAGACTTTTCGAAGGACATTTTATACTACTTATGACTAGCTTTATCAATTTAAGTCAAAATATCAAAATTCTAAGTTTTGAAAAATTTTGAAAATGTTGTAAGGGGGACCCTTATCACAAATTTACACCAAAATTAAGGGTTTTTAGGCCATGGATTTTAAAAAAATTCATGGACTATTGTGTTTGTCGGAACGGAAATGTGCGTAACAGGCAGAAGGAGGCATCTCCGACCCCATAAACTATATATATTCTGTATCAGTATCAGTAGCCGAGTCGATTGAGCGATGTCTGTCTGTCCGTCTGTCCGTCTGACCGTCTGTCCGTCTGTCTGTCTGTATGAACACCTGGATCTCAGAAACTATAAGAGCTAGAGTCATCAAATTTTGCGACAACATACATATATATTGCAGTGTCTCAAAGTTTTTGTAAAATTTGGACACGCCCCTTCCCGCCTCTGTAAATCAGTAATAACTATTTAACAACTACAATATTAGCTCAACAACCAAAGTTGTATATCTTACATGATAAATACCTTGCCACGGGCGTTATGTGAAAATTTCATTTGAATCGGACTATAAATAAGTGAGATATGATACGAATTAAACTCACTTTGAACATATATACTTAAGCAGACCTAATTTACACAAGCATACCGAGGTTCGAATCTAGCGTCAGACACACAGCATTTTAAACTTTTTATTTGCATTGTATGGTAACAGAATTGGTTCATAATGCAGCTTTGCCGATGGGCTAAGGAGTGAGGCAATGGCCGTGTGGTTAGAGTGGCGGACGGCAAATTAAATTGACTGTGAGAGAGTGCGTGTGTGTGTGTTCAATTCCCGGTTGAGGCGGGTGCGGAATTATGAATTATCATTTATTAATTATTTATTATTTTATTTTGTTTATTTATTTTATTCTAATAAACTAAAAGAAAAGTTGCAGTCAAGCGGGCTGTAATATAGCAGCTACAAACAAATTAAATTATTTAATTAAATTTTAATAAAATATAGTTTTTCCTTATTTTGTTTTCATACTATGTTATGCAATAAAATTATAATAGTTACAAATAATATTTATCATTTATAAATAAAGTTTACTATTTTCATTATATTTAGCACGCATCAAAAAGACGCGAGCCAAAAGTAAACAATGCGTTCTTCAACACCGTCACTCTCTCCGTATTTTGCCTGTTATGACTTTGCAAGTTCAATATGATTCTTATTGGATATTGTTATTTTGTCTTGCTCTCAATATTTTGGAATTAGAATGCTAGAACATAACAGCGATCATAAGACTGTGGCGACGCAGCCTCATCGATATGAGCCCGATCTGGCAGCCCGGCACCATCATAAGCAGACGATAGTTCCACCGTTTCACTACAAGCCCTTTAAAAGTTGTGAATGTGTGAGTGGGACGCCCATACATATATATCCACATGTATGTATTGGCATCCCACTTTAACACACTATTGTTGCATGCATGTATGTACATGCATATGTACAATACAATTAGATTTGGAGTTGCTGTTGTATACCAACGAAAGAAAACTGACTTCTAATTACATATATTGCGTACCAAAAACTTAAAAAAACCGCCCCTTTTCAATGTTATTGAGCTTTTAAAATATTTTAATGAAAAATAATGAAAAACAAAAACTTTCACATGCCGATCGCGGTAGCAATCGAACTCCGAAACACGGTCAACATTGTTGGCCTTACAGTCCGAGACATAATCCACTCAGCCATTGAATAACTCTAGCTAGTGTCAAAAATCAACAAGAAGCACATGAAATAAATTTTGGTACACGCTAGAAATGCATACATATATCTATTGCCCTCTCGCTCAGTCTAATGGTTGCGCCACTTCGCTTCTGCTTTGTCTATGCGTTCTTCTTCTTCTGTTCGTTAATTCAAATTGCGCGTGTCGTCGTAAACTGTATAAAATTGATCTCCGCCAAATTTTTAATAAAGCGCAATTTTCATTGCGAGTTTTAATAAATATCCGAATATAATTAAGTTATCTATGTCTGCAGATTGCAGAAATTAATTAATTTGGGGAACATTTAAGTTGCGGAGAACATCTCAAGTTGACTCACCAAAATTTAACTTTTTAAGAACAACTAGCCCTATTACATGTGCAGTAACTTCCCCTTGGTACTGATTATTTTTGATAATCGGTGGAAAATTCGAGCGGCGATTCTATTCTGTTATTTACAAACTTGTTTACGGTATACTAAGATAATCCATGGCCTTATACAGTCAGCACCTGACTGTAGCGTTTGTATTTTTCTTCGATATTTTTATCGCAAACACTTTTCGAAGGACTTTTTATACTACTTATGACTAGCTTTATCAATTTAAATCAAAATATCAAAATTCTAAATTTTGAAAAATTTTGAAAATGTTGTAAGGGGGGGCCATTATCACAAATTTACACCTAAATTAAGGGTTTTTCTTCGATATTTTCTACAATTTTCATCGCAGGACTTTTTCGAAGGACTTTTTATACTACTTATGACTAGCTTTATCAATTTAAATCAAAATATCAAAATTCAAAATTTTGAAAAATTGTGAAAATGTTGTAAGTGGGGACCCATATCACAAATTTACACCTAAATTAAGGGTTTTTCTTCGATATTTTCCATAATTTTCATCGCAAAGACTTTTCGAAGGACTTTTTATACTACTTATGACTATCTTCATCAATTTAAGTCAAAATATCAAAATTCTAAATTTTGAAAAATTTTGAAAATGTTGTAAGGGGGGACCCTTATCACAAATTTACACCTAAATTAAGGGTTTTTCTTCGATATTTTTATCGCAAACACTTTTCGAAGGACTTTTTATACTACTTATGACTAGCTTTATCAATTTAAATCAAAATATCAAAATTCTAAATTTTGAAAAATTTTGAAAATGTTGTAAGGGGGGACCCTTATCACAAATTTACACCTAAATTAAGGGTTTTTCTTCGATATTTTCCACAATTTTCATCGCAAAGACTTTTCGAAGGACATTTTATACTACTTATTACTAGCTTTATCAATTTATGTCAAAATATCAAAATTCTAAATTTTGAAAAATTTTGAAAATGTTGTAAGGGGGGACCCTTATCACAAATTTACACCAAAATTAAGGGTTTTTCTTCGATATTTTTATCGCAAACACTTTTCGAAGGACTTTTTATACTACTTATTACTAGCTTTATCAATTTAAGTCAAAATATCAAAATTCTAAATTTTGAAAATGTTGTAAGGGGGGACCCTTATCACAAATTTACACCTAAATTAAGGGTTTTTCTTCGATATTTTCCACAATTTTCATCGCAAAGACTTTTCGAAGGACATTTTATACTACTTATGACTAGTTTTATCAATTTAAGACAAAATATCAAAATTCTAAGTTTTGAAAAATTTTGAAAATGTTGTAAGGGGGGACCCTTATCACAAATTTACACCTAAATTAAGGGTTTTTCTTCGATATTTTCCACAATTTTCATCGCAAAGACTTTTCGAAGGACATTTTATACTACTTATGACTAGCTTTATCAATTTAAGTCAAAATATCAAAATTCTAAATTTAGAAAAATTTTGAAAATGTTGTAAGGGGCAACCCTTAACACAAATTTACACCTAAATTAAGGGTTTTTCTTCGATATTTTCCATATTGTCATGAAAAATTTTGAAAATGTTGTAAGGGGGGACCCTTATCACAAATTTACACCTAAATTAAGGGTTTTTCTTCGATATTTTCCACAATGTTCATAGCAAAGACTTTTCGAAGGACTTTTTATACTACTTATGACTAGCTTTATCAATTTAAATCAAAATATCAAAATTCTAAATTTTGAAAAATTTTGAAAATGTTGTAAGGGGGGACCCTTATCACAAATTTACACTTAAATTAAGGGTTTTTCTTCGATATTTTCCACAATTTTCATCGCAGGACTTTTTCGAAGGACTTTTTATACTACTTATGACTAGCTTTATCAATTTAAATCAAAATATCAAAATTCTAAATTTTGAAAAATTTTGAAAATGTTGTAAGGGGCAACCCTTAACACAAATTTACACCTAAATTAAGGGTTTTGCTTCGATATTTTCCATTTTGTCATGAAAAATTTTGAAAATGTTGTAAGGGGGGACCCTTATCACAAATTTACACCTAAATTAAGGGTTTTTCTTCGATATTTTCCACAATGTTCATAGCAAAGACTTTTCGAAGGACTTTTTATACAACTTAGTACTAGCTTTATCAATTTAAGTCAAAATATCAAAATCCTAAATTTTGAAAAATTTTGAAAAATTTTGAAAAATTTTGAAAATGTTGTAAGGGGGGACCCTCATCACAAATTTACACCTAAATTAAGGGTTTTTCTTCGATATTTTCCACAATTTTCATCGCAAAGACTTTTCGAAGGACATTTTATACTACTTATGACTAGCTTTATCAATTTAAGTCAAAATATCAAAATTCTAAATTTTGAAAAATTTTGAAAATGTTGTAAGGGGGGACCCTTATCACAAATTTACACCAAAATTAAGGGTTTTTCTTCGATATTTTTATCGCAAACACTTTTCGAAGGACTTTTTATACTAGTTATTACTAGCTTTATCAATTTAAGTCAAAATATCAAAATTCTACATTTTGAAAAATTTTGAAAATGTTGTAAGTGGGGACCCTTATCACAAATTTACACCTAAATTAAGGGTTTTTCTTCAATATTTTCTACAATTTTCATCGCAGGACTTTTTCGAAGGACTTTTTATACTACTTATGACTAGCTTTATCAATTTAAGTCAAAATATCAAAATTCTAAATTTTGAAAAATTTTGAAAATGTTGTAAGGGGGTACCCTTATAACAAATTTACACCTAAATTAAGGGTTTTTCTTCAATATTTTCCACAATGTTCATCGCAAAGCCTTTTTGAAGGACTTTTTATACAACTTAGTACTAAATTTATCAATTTAAGTCAAAATATCAAAATTCTAAATTTTGAAAAATTTTGAAAATGTTGTAAGGGGGGACCCTTATCACAAATTTACACCAAAATTAAGGGTTTTTCTTCGATATTTTTATCGCAAACACTTTTCTAAGGACTTTTTATACTACTTATTACTAGCTTTATCAATTTAAGTCAAAATATCAAAATTCTAAATTTTGAAAAATTTTGAAAATGTTGTAAGGGGGGACCCTTATCACAAATTTACACCTAAATTAAGGGTTTTTCTTCGATATTTTTATCGCAAACACTTTTCGAAGGACTTTTTATACTACTTATGACTAGTTTTATCAATTTAAATCAAAATATCAAAATTCTAAATTTTGAAAATGTTGTAAGGGGGGACCATTATCACAAATTTACACCTAAATTAAGGGTTTTTCTTCGATATTTTCTACAATTTTCATCGCAGGACTTTTTCGAAGTACTTTTTATACTACTTATGACTAGCTTTCTCAATTTAAATCAAAATATCAAAATTATAAATTTTGAAAAATTTTGAAAATGTTGTAAGGGGGACCCTTACCACAAATTTACACCAAAATTAAGGGTTTTTCTTCGATATTTTTATCGCAAACACTTTTCGAAGGACTTTTTATACTACTTATTACTAGCTTTATCAATTTAAGTCAAAATATCAAAATTCTAAATTTTGAAAATGTTGTATGGGGGGACCCTTATCACAAATTTACACCTAAATTAAGGGTTTTTCTTCGATATTTTTATCGCAAACACTTTTCGAAGGACTTTTTATACTACTTATGACTAGCTTTATCAATTTAAATCAATTTCAAAATTCTAAATTTTGAAAAATTTTGAAAATGTTGTAAGAGGGGACCCTTATCACAAATTTACACCTAAATTAAGGGTTTTTCTTCGATATTTTCCACAATTTTCATCGCAAAGACTTTTCGAAGGACATTTTATACTACTTATGACTAGTTTTATCAATTTAAGTCAAAATATCAAAATTCTAAGTTTTGAAAAATTTTGAAAATGTTGTAAGGGGGGACCCTTATCACAAATTTACACCTAAATTAAGGGTTTTTCTTCGATGTTTTCCACAATTTTCATCGCAAAGACTTTTCGAAGGACATTTTATACTACTTATGACTAGCTTTATCAATTTAAGTCAAAATATCAAAATTCTAAATTTTGAAAAATTTTGAAAATGTTGTAAGGGGGGACCCTTATCACAAATTTACACCAAAATTAAGGGTTTTTCTTCGATATTTTTATCGCAAACACTTTTCTAAGGACTTTTTATACTACTTATTACTAGCTTTATCAATTTAAGTCAAAATATCAAAATTCTAAATTTTGAAAAATTTTGAAAATGTTGTAAGGGGGGACCCTTATCACAAATTTACACCTAAATTAAGGGTTTTTCTTCGATATTTTTATCGCAAACACTTTTCGAAGGACTTTTTATACTACTTATGACTAGTTTTATCAATTTAAATCAAAATATCAAAATTCTAAATTTTGAAAATGTTGTAAGGGGGGACCATTATCACAAATTTACACCTAAATTAAGGGTTTTTCTTCGATATTTTCTACAATTTTCATCGCAGGACTTTTTCGAAGTACTTTTTATACTACTTATGACTAGCTTTCTCAATTTAAATCAAAATATCAAAATTATAAATTTTGAAAAATTTTGAAAATGTTGTAAGGGGGGACCCTTACCACAAATTTACACCAAAATTAAGGGTTTTTCTTCGATATTTTTATCGCAAACACTTTTCGAAGGACTTTTTATACTACTTATTACTAGCTTTATCAATTTAAGTCAAAATATCAAAATTCTAAATTTTGAAAATGTTGTATGGGGGGACCCTTATCACAAATTTACACCTAAATTAAGGGTTTTTCTTCGATATTTTTATCGCAAACACTTTTCGAAGGACTTTTTATACTACTTATGACTAGCTTTATCAATTTAAATCAATTTCAAAATTCTAAATTTTGAAAAATTTTGAAAATGTTGTAAGAGGGGACCCTTATCACAAATTTACACCTAAATTAAGGGTTTTTCTTCGATATTTTCCACAATTTTCATCGCAAAGACTTTTCGAAGGACATTTTATACTACTTATGACTAGTTTTATCAATTTAAGTCAAAATATCAAAATTCTAAGTTTTGAAAAATTTTGAAAATGTTGTAAGGGGGGACCCTTATCACAAATTTACACCTAAATTAAGGGTTTTTCTTCGATGTTTTCCACAATTTTCATCGCAAAGACTTTTCGAAGGACATTTTATACTACTTATGACTAGCTTTATTAATTTAAGTCAAAATATCAAAATTCTAAATTTAGAAAAATTTTGAAAATGTTGTAAGGGGCAACCCTTAACACAAATTTACACCTAAATTAAGGGTTTTTCTTCGATATTTTCCATATTGTCATGAAAAATTTTGAAAATAATGTAAGGGGGGACCCTTATCACAAATTTACACCTAAATTAAGGGTTTTTCTTCGATATTTTCCACAATGTTCATAGCAAAGACTTTTCGAAGGACTTTTTATACTACTTATGACTAGCTTTATCAATTTAAATCAAAATATCAAAATTCTAAATTTTGAAAAATTTTGAAAAATTTTGAAAATGTTGTAAGGGGGGACCCTTATCACAAATTTACACTTAAATTAAGGGTTTTTCTTCGATATTTTCCACAATTTTCATCGCAGGACTTTTTCGAAGGACTTTTTATACTACTTATGACTAGCTTTATCAATTTAAATCAAAATATCAAAATTCTAAATTTTGAAAAATTTTGAAAATGTTGTAAGGGGCAACCCTTAACACAAATTTACACCTAAATTAAGGGTTTTTCTTCGATATTTTCCATATTGTCATGAAAAATTTTGAAAATGTTGTAAGGGGGGACCCTTATCACAAATTTACACCTAAATTAAGGGTTTTTCTTCGATATTTTCCACAATGTTCATAGCAAAGACTTTTCGAAGGACTTTTTATACAACTTAGTACTAGCTTTATCAATTTAAGTCAAAATATCAAAATCCTAAATTTTGAACAATTTTGAAAAATTTTGAAAATGTTGTAAGGGGGGACCCTCATCACAAATTTACACCTAAATTAAGGGTTTTTCTTCGATATTTTCCACAATTTTCATCGCAAAGACTTTTCGAAGGACATTTTATACTACTTATGACTAGCTTTATCAATTTAAGTCAAAATATCAAAATTCTAAATTTTGAAAAATTTTGAAAATGTTGTAAGGGGGCACCATTATCACAAATTTACATCTAAATTAAGGGTTTTTCTTCGATATTTTCTACAATTTTCATCGCAGGACTTTTTCGAAGGACTTTTTATACTACTTATGACTAGCTTTATCAATTTAAGTCAAAATATCAAAATTCTAAATTTTGAAAAATTTTGAAAATGTTGTAAGGGGGGACCCTTATCACAAATTTACACCTAAATTAAGCGTTTTTCTTCGATATTTTCCACAATTTTCATCGCAAAGACTTTTCGAAGGACATTTTATACTACTTATGACTAGCTTTATCAATTTAAGTCAAAATATCAAAATTCTAAATTTTGAAAAATTTTGAAAATGTTGTAAGGGGGGACCCTTATCACAAATTTACACCAAAATTAAGGGTTTTTCTTCGATATTTTTATCGCAAACACTTTTCGAAGGACTTTTTATACAATTTATTACTAGCTTTATCAATTTAAGTCAAAATATCAAAATTCTACATTTTGAAAAATTTTGAAAATGTTGTAAGTGGGGACCCTTATCACAAATTTACACCTAAATTAAGGGTTTTTCTTCGATATTTTCTACAATTTTCATCGCAGGACTTTTTCGAAGGACTTTTTATACTACTTTTGACTAGCTTTATCAATTTAAATCAAAATATCAAAATTCAAAATTTTGAAAAATTGTGAAAATGTTGTAAGGGGGGACCCTTATCACAAATTTACACCTAAATTAAGCGTTTTTCTTCGATATTTTCCACAATTTTCATCGCAAAGACTTTTCGAAGGACATTTTATACTACTTATGACTAGCTTTATCAATTTAAGTCAAAATATCAAAATTCTAAATTTTGAAAAATTTTGAAAATGTTGTAAGGGGGGACCCTTATCACAAATTTACACCAAAATTAAGGGTTTTTCTTCGATATTTTTATCGCAAACACTTTTCGAAGGACTTTTTATACTATTTATTACTAGCTTTATCAATTTAAGTCAAAATATCAAAATTCTAAATTTTGAAAAATTTTGAAAATGTTGTAAGGGGGGACCCTTATCACAAATTTACACCTAAATTAAGGGTTTTTCTTCGATATTTTTATCGCAAACACTTTTCGAAGGACTTTTTATACTACTTATGACTAGCTTTATCAATTTAAATCAAAATATCAAAATTCTAAATTTTGAAAAATTTTGAAAAATTTTGAAAATGTTGTAAGGGGGGACCCTTATCACAAATTTACACTTAAATTAAGGGTTTTTCTTCGATATTTTCCACAATTTTCATCGCAGGACTTTTTCGAAGGACTTTTTATACTACTTATGACTAGCTTTATCAATTTAAATCAAAATATCAAAATTCTAAATTTTGAAAAATTTTGAAAATGTTGTAAGGGGCAACCCTTAACACAAATGTACACCTAAATTAAGGGTTTTTCTTCGATATTTTCAACAATTTTCATCGCAGGACATTTTCGAAGGACTTTTTATACTACTTATGACTAGCTTTCTCAATTTATATCAAAATATCAAAATTATAAATTTTGAAAAATTTTGAAAATGTTGTAAGGGGGGACCCTTATCACAAATTTACACCAAAATTAAGGGTTTTTCTTCGATATTTTTACCGCAAACACTTTTCGAAGGACTTTTTATACTACTTATTACTAGCTTTATCAATTTAAGTCAAAATATCAAAATTCTAAATTTTGAAAAATTTTGAAAATGTTGTAAGTGGGACCCTTATCACAAATTTACACCTAAATTAAGGGTTTTTCTTCGATATTTTCCACAATTTTCATCGCAAAGACTTTTCGAAGGACATTTTATACTACTTATGACTAGTTTTATCAATTTAAGTCAAAATATCAAAATTCTAAGTTTTGAAAAATTTTGAAAATGTTGTAGGGAGCGCCTTATCACAAATTTACACCTAAATTAAGGGTTTTTCTTCGATATTTTCCACAATTTTCATCGCAAAGACTTTTCGAAGGACATTTTATACTACTTATGACTAGCTTTATCAATTTAAGTCAAAATATCAAAATTCTAAATTTAGAAAAATTTTGAAAATGTTGTAAGGGGCAACCCTTAACACAAATTTACACCTAAATTAAGGGTTTTTCTTCGATATTTTCCACAATGTTCATAGCAAAGACTTTTCGAAGGACTTTTTATACTACTTATGACTAGCTTTATCAATTTAAATCAAAATATCAAAATTCTAAATTTTGAAAAATTTTGAAAATGTTGTAAGGGAAGACCCTTATCACAAATTTACACTTAAATTAAGGGTTTTTCTTCGATATTTTCCACAATTTTCATCGCAGGACTTTTTCGAAGGAGTTTTTATACTACTTATGACTAGCTTTATCAATTTAAATCAAAATATCAAAATTCTAAATTTTGAAAAATTTTGAAAAATTTTGAAAATGTTGTAAGGGGGGACCCTTATCACAAATTTACACCTAAATTAAGGGTTTTTCTTCGATATTTTCCACAATTTTCATCGCAAAGACTTTTCGAAGGACATTTTATACTACTTATGACTAGCTTTATCAATTTAAGTCAAAATATCAAAATTCTAAATTTTGAAAAATTTTGAAAATGTTGTAAGTGGGGACCCTTATCACAAATTTACACCTAAATTAAGCGTTTTTCTTCGATATTTTCCACAATTTTCATCGCAAAGACTTTTCGAAGGACATTTTATACTACTTATGACTAGCTTTATCAATTTAAGTCAAAATATCAAAATTCTAAATTTTGAAAAATTTTGAAAATGTTGTAAGGGGGGACCCTTATCACAAATTTACACCAAAATTAAGGGTTTTTCTTCGATATTTTTATCGCAAACACTTTTCGAAGGACTTTTTATACTACTTATTACTAGCTTTATCAATTTAAGTCAAAATATCAAAATTCTACATTTTGAAAAATTTTGAAAATGTTGTAAGTGGGGACCCTTATCACAAATTTACACCTAAATTAAGGGTTTTTCTTCAATATTTTCTACAATTTTCATCGCAGGACTTTTTCGAAGGACTTTTATACTACTTATGACTAGCTTTATCAATTTAAGTCAAAATATCAAAATTCTAAATTTTGAAAAATTTTGAAAATGTTGTAAGGGGGGACCCTTCTAACAAATTTACACCTAAATTAAGGGTTTTTCTTCAATATTTTCCACAATGTTCATCGCAAAGCCTTTTTGAAGGACTTTTTATACAACTTAGTA
This sequence comes from Zaprionus camerounensis, assembly GCA_018904165.1. Taxonomy (NCBI): domain Eukaryota; kingdom Metazoa; phylum Arthropoda; class Insecta; order Diptera; family Drosophilidae; genus Zaprionus; species Zaprionus camerounensis. The sequence continues at coordinate 54,666 of JAEIFS010000529.1, read as the reverse complement.
CTAGCTTTATCAATTTAAGTCAAAATATCAAAATTCTAAATTTTGAAAAATTTTGAAAATGTTGTAAGGGGGGACCCTTATCACAAATTTACACTTAAATTAAGGGTTTTTCTTCGATATTTTCCACAATTTTCATCGCAGGACTTTTTCGAAGGACTTTTTATACTACTTATGACTAGCTTTATCAATTTAAATCAAAATATCAAAATTCTAAATTTTGAAAAATTTTGAAAATGTTGTAAGGGGCAACCCTTAACACAAATGTACACCTAAATTAAGGGTTTTTCTTCGATATTTTCAACAATTTTCATCGCAGGACATTTTCGAAGGACTTTTTATACTACTTATGACTAGCTTTCTCAATTTATATCAAAATATCAAAATTATAAATTTTGAAAAATTTTGAAAATGTTGTAAGGGGGGACCCTTATCACAAATTTACACCAAAATTAAGGGTTTTTCTTCGATATTTTTACCGCAAACACTTTTCGAAGGACTTTTTATACTACTTATTACTAGCTTTATCAATTTAAGTCAAAAAATCAAAATTCTAAATTTTGAAAAATTTTGAAAATGTTGTAAGTGGGACCCTTATCACAAATTTACACCTAAATTAAGGGTTTTTCTTCGATATTTTCCACAATTTTCATCGCAAAGACTTTTCGAAGGACATTTTATACTACTTATGACTAGTTTTATCAATTTAAGTCAAAATATCAAAATTCTAAGTTTTGAAAAATTTTGAAAATGTTGTAAGGGGGGACCCTTATCACAAATTTACACCTAAATTAAGGGTTTTTCTTCGATATTTTCCACAATTTTCATCGCAAAGACTTTTCGAAGGACATTTTATACTACTTATGACTAGCTTTATCAATTTAAGTCAAAATATCAAAATTCTAAATTTAGAAAAATTTTGAAAATGTTGTAAGGGGCAACCCTTAACACAAATTTACACCTAAATTAAGGGTTTTTCTTCGATATTTTCCACAATGTTCATAGCAAAGACTTTTCGAAGGACTTTTTATACTACTTATGACTAGCTTTATCAATTTAAATCAAAATATCAAAATTCTAAATTTTGAAAAATTTTGAAAAATTTTGAAAATGTTGTAAGGGAAGACCCTTATCACAAATTTACACTTAAATTAAGGGTTTTTCTTCGATATTTTCCACAATTTTCATCGCAGGACTTTTTCGAAGGAGTTTTTATACTACTTATGACTAGCTTTATCAATTTAAATCAAAATATCAAAATTCTAAATTTTGAAAAATTTTGAAAAATTTTGAAAATGTTGTAAGGGGGGACCCTTATCACAAATTTACACCTAAATTAAGGGTTTTTCTTCGATATTTTCCACAATTTTCATCGCAAAGACTTTTCGAAGGACATTTTATACTACTTATGACTAGCTTTATCAATTTAAGTCAAAATATCAAAATTCTAAATTTTGAAAAATTTTGAAAATGTTGTAAGGGGGACCCTTATCACAAATTTACACCAAAATTAAGGGTTTTTCTTCGATATTTTTATCGCAAACACTTTTCGAAGGACTTTTTATACTACTTATTACTAGCTTTATCAATTTAAGTCAAAAAATCAAAATTCTAAATTTTGAAAAATTTTGAAAATGTTGTAAGGGGGGACCCTTATCACAAATTTACACCAAAATTAAGGGTTTTTCTTCGATATTTTTATCGCAAACACTTTTCGAAGGACTTTTTATACTACTTATTACTAGCTTTATCAATTTAAGTCAAAATATCAAAATTCTACATTTTGAAAAATTTTGAAAATGTTGTAAGTGGGGACCCTTATCACAAATTTACACCTAAATTAAGGGTTTTTCTTCAATATTTTCTACAATTTTCATCGCAGGACTTTTTCGAAGGACTTTTTATACTACTTATGACTAGCTTTATCAATTTAAGTCAAAATATCAAAATTCTAAATTTTGAAAAATTTTGAAAATGTTGTAAGGGGGGACCCTTATCACAAATTTACACCAAAATTAAGGGTTTTTCTTCGATATTTTTATCGCAAACACTTTTCGAAGTACTTTTTATACTACTTATTACTAGCTTTATCAATTTAAGTCAAAATATCAAAATTCTACATTTTGAAAAATTTTGAAAATGTTGTAAGTGGGGACCCTTATCACAAATTTACACCTAAATTAAGGGTTTTTCTTCAATATTTTCTACAATTTTCATCGCAGGACTTTTTCGAAGGACTTTTTATACTACTTATGACTAGCTTTATCAATTTAAGTCAAAATATCAAAATTCTAAATTTTGAAAAATTTTGAAAATGTTGTAAGGGGGGACCCTTCTAACAAATTTACACCTAAATTAAGGGTTTTTCTTCAATATTTTCCACAATGTTCATCGCAAAGCCTTTTTGAAGGACTTTTTATACAACTTAGTACTAGCTTTATCAATTTAAGTCAAAATATCAAAATTCTAAATTTTGAAAAATTTTGAAAATGTTGTAAGGGGGGACCCAAATCACAAATTTACACCAAAATTAAGGGTTTTTCTTCGATATTTTTATCGCAAACACTTTTCGAAGGACTTTTTATACTACTTATGACTAGTTTTATCAATTTAAATCAAAATATCAAAATTCTAAATTTTGAAAATGTTGTAAGGGGGGACCATTATCACAAATTTACACCTAAATTAAGGGTTTTTCTTCGATATTTTCTACAATTTTCATCGCAGGACTTTTTCGAAGGACTTTTTATACTACTTATGACTAGCTTTATCAATTTAAATCAAAATATCAAAATTCTAAATTTTGAAAAATTTTGAAAATGTTGTAAGGGCGACCCTTAACACAAATTTACACCTAAATTAAGGGTTTTTCTTCGATATTTTCCACAATGTTCATCGCAAAGACTTTTCGAAGGACTTTTTATACAACTTAGTACTAGCTTTATCAATTTAAGTCAAAATATCAAAATTCTAAATTTTGAAAAATTTTGAAAATATTGTAAGGGGGGACCCTTATCACAAATTTACACCTAAATTAAGTGTTTTTCTTCGATATTTTCCACAATGTTCATCGCAAAGACTTTTCGAAGGACTTTTTATACAACTTAGTACTAGCTTTATCAATTTAAGTCAAAATATCAAAATCCTAAAATTTGAAAAATTTTGAAAAATTTTGAAAATGTTGTAAGGGGGGACCCTTATCACAAATTTACACCTAAATTAAAGGTTTTTCTTCGATATTTTCCACAATTTTCATCGCAAAGACTTTTCGAAGCACATTTTATACTACTTATGACTAGTTTTATCAATTTAAGTCAAAATATCAAAATTCTAAGTTTTGAAAAATTTTGAAAATGTTGTAAGGGGGGCCCTTATCACAAATTTACACCTAAATTAAGGGTTTTTCTTCGATATTTTCCACAATTTTCATCGCAAAGACTTTTCGAAGGACATTTTATACTACAGTCATAAGTAGTATATAATGTGATGAAAATGTTGTAAGGGGGCACCATTATCACAAATTTACATCTAAATTAAGGGTTTTTCTTCGATATTTTCTACAATTTTCATCGCAGGACTTTTTCGAAGGACTTTTTATACTACTTATGACTAGCTTTATCAATTTAAGTCAAAATATCAAAATTCTAAATTTTGAAAAAATTTTGAAAATGTTGTAAGGGGGTACCCTTATCACAAATTTACACCTAAATTAAGGGTTTTTCTTCAATATTTTCCACAATGTTCATCGCAAAGACTTTTCGAAGGACTTTTTATACAACTTAGTACTAGCTTTATCAATTTAAGTCAAAATATCAAAATGCTAAATTTTGAAAATTTTGAAAATGTTGTAAGGGGGGACCCTTATCACAAATTTACACCTAAATTAAGGGGTTTTCTTCGATATTTTTATCGCAAACACTTTTCGAAGGACTTTTTATACTACTTATGACTAGCTTTATCAATTTAAGTCAAAATATCAAAATTCTAAATTTTGAAAAATTTTGAAAATGTTGTAAGTGGGGACCATTATCACAAATTTACACCTAAATTAAGGTTTTTTCTTCGATATTTTCCACAATTTTCATCGCAAAGACTTTTCGAAGGACATTTTATACTACTTATTACTAGCTTTATCAATTTAAGTCAAAATATCAAAATTCTAAATTTTGAAAAATTTTGAAAATGTTGTAAGGGGGACCATTATCACAAATTTACACCTAAATTAAGGGTTTTTCTTCGATATTTTCTACAATTTTCATCGCAGGACTTTTCGAAGGACTTTTTATACTACTTATGACTAGCTTTATCAATTTAAATCAAAATATCAAAATTCTAAATTTTGAAAAATTTTGAAAATGTTGTAAGGGGCAACCCTTAACACAAATTTACACCTAAATTAAGGGTTTTTCTTCGATATTTTCCATATTGTCATGAACAATTTTGAAAATGTTGTAAGGGGGGACCCTTATCACAAATTTACACCTTAATTAAGGGTTTTTCTTCGATATTTTCCACAATGTTCATAGCAAAGACTTTTCGAAGGACTTTTATACAACTTAGTACTAGCTTTATCAATTTAAGTCAAAATATCAAAATCCTAAATTTTGAAAAATTTTGAAAAATTTTGAAAATGTTGTAAGGGGGACCCTCATCACAAATTTACACCTAAATTAAGGGTTTTTCTTCGATATTTTCCACAATTTTCATCGCAAAGACTTTTCGAAGGACATTTTATACTACTTATGACTAGCTTTATCAATTTAAGTCAAAATATCAAAATTCTAAATTTTGAAAAATTTTGAAAATGTTGTAAGGGGGCACCATTATCACAAATTTACATCTAAATTAAGGGTTTTTCTTCGATATTTTCTACAATTTTCATCGCAGGACTTTTCGAAGGACTTTTTATACTACTTATGACTAGCTTTATCAATTTAAGTCAAAATATCAAAATTCTAAATTTTGAAAAATTTTGAAAATGTTGTAAGTGGGGACCCTTATCACAAATTTACACCTAAATTAAGCGTTTTTCTTCGATATTTTCCACAATTTTCATCGCAAAGACTTTTCGAAGGACATTTTATACTACTTATGACTAGCTTTATCAATTTAAGTCAAAATATCAAAATTCTAAATTTTGAAAAATTTTGAAAATGTTGTAAGGGGGGACCCTTATCAAAAATTTACACCAAAATTAAGGGTTTTTCTTCGATATTTTTATCGCAAACACTTTTCGAAGGACTTTTTATACTACTTATTACTAGCTTTATCAATTTAAGTCAAAATATCAAAATGCTAAATTTTGAAAAATTTTGAAAATGTTGTAAGTGGGGACCCTTATCACAAATTTACACCTAAATTAAGGGTTTTTCTTCAATATTTTCTACAATTTTCATCGCAGGACTTTTTCGAAGGACTTTTTATACTACTTATGACTAGCTTTATCAATTTAAGTCAAAATATCAAAATTCTAAATTTTGAAAAATTTTGAAAATGTTGTAAGGGGGGACCCTTATAACAAATTTACACCTAAATTAAGGGTTTTTCTTCAATATTTTCCACAATGTTCATCGCAAAGCCTTTTTGAAGGACTTTTTATACAACTTAGTACTAGCTTTATCAATTTAAGTCAAAATATCAAAATTCTAAATTTTGAAAAATTTTGAAAATGCTGTAAGGGGGGACCCTTATCACAAATTTACACCTAAATTAAGGGTTTTTCTTCGATATTTTTATCGCAAACACTTTTCGAAGGACTTTTTATACTACTTATGACTAGTTTTATCAATTTAAATCAAAATATCAAAATTCTAAATTTTGAAAATGTTGTAAGGGGGGACCATTATCACAAATTTACACCTAAATTAAGGGTTTTTCTTCGATATTTTCTACAATTTTCATCGCAGGACTTTTTCGAAGGACTTTTTATACTACTTATGACTAGCTTTATCAATTTAAATCAAAATATCAAAATTCTAAATTTTGAAAAATTTTGAAAATGTTGTAAGGGCGACCCTTAACACAAATTTACACCTAAATTAAGGGTTTTTCTTCGATATTTTCCACAATGTTCATCGCAAAGACTTTTCGAAGGACTTTTTATACAACTTAGTACTAGCTTTATCAATTTAAGTCAAAATATCAAAATTCTAAATTTTGAAAAATTTTGAAAATATTGTAAGGGGGACCCTTATCACAAATTTACACCTAAATTAAGTGTTTTTCTTCGATATTTTCCACAATGTTCATCGCAAAGACTTTTCGAAGGACTTTTTATACAACTTAGTACTAGCTTTATCAATTTAAGTCAAAATATCAAAATCCTAAAATTTGAAAAATTTTGAAAAATTTTGAAAATGTTGTAAGGGGGGACCCTTATCACAAATTTACACCTAAATTAAAGGTTTTTCTTCGATATTTTCCACAATTTTCATCGCAAAGACTTTTCGAAGCACATTTTATACTACTTATGACTAGTTTTATCAATTTAAGTCAAAATATCAAAATTCTAAGTTTTGAAAAATTTTGAAAATGTTGTAAGGGGGGCCCTTATCACAAATTTACACCTAAATTAAGGGTTTTTCTTCGATATTTTCCACAATTTTCATCGCAAAGACTTTTCGAAGGACATTTTATACTACAGTCATAAGTAGTATATAATGTGATGAAAATGTTGTAAGGGGGCACCATTATCACAAATTTACATCTAAATTAAGGGTTTTTCTTCGATATTTTCTACAATTTTCATCGCAGGACTTTTTCGAAGGACTTTTTATACTACTTATGACTAGCTTTATCAATTTAAGTCAAAATATCAAAATTCTAAATTTTGAAAAAATTTTGAAAATGTTGTAAGGGGGTACCCTTATCACAAATTTACACCTAAATTAAGGGTTTTTCTTCAATATTTTCCACAATGTTCATCGCAAAGACTTTTCGAAGGACTTTTTATACAACTTAGTACTAGCTTTATCAATTTAAGTCAAAATATCAAAATGCTAAATTTTGAAAATTTTGAAAATGTTGTAAGGGGGGACCCTTATCACAAATTTACACCTAAATTAAGGGGTTTTCTTCGATATTTTTATCGCAAACACTTTTCGAAGGACTTTTTATACTACTTATGACTAGCTTTATCAATTTAAGTCAAAATATCAAAATTCTAAATTTTGAAAAATTTTGAAAATGTTGTAAGTGGGGACCATTATCACAAATTTACACCTAAATTAAGGTTTTTTCTTCGATATTTTCCACAATTTTCATCGCAAAGACTTTTTGAAGGACATTTTATACTACTTATTACTAGCTTTATCAATTTAAGTCAAAATATCAAAATTCTAAATTTTGAAAAATTTTGAAAATGTTGTAAGGGGGGACCATTATCACAAATTTACACCTAAATTAAGGGTTTTTCTTCGATATTTTCTACAATTTTCATCGCAGGACTTTTTCGAAGGACTTTTTATACTACTTATGACTAGCTTTATCAATTTAAATCAAAATATCAAAATTCTAAATTTTGAAAAATTTTGAAAATGTTGTAAGGGGCAACCCTTAACACAAATTTACACCTAAATTAAGGGTTTTTCTTCGATATTTTCCATATTGTCATGAACAATTTTGAAAATGTTGTAAGGGGGGACCCTTATCACAAATTTACACCTTAATTAAGGGTTTTTCTTCGATATTTTCCACAATGTTCATAGCAAAGACTTTTCGAAGGACTTTTTATACAACTTAGTACTAGCTTTATCAATTTAAGTCAAAATATCAAAATCCTAAATTTTGAAAAATTTTGAAAAATTTTGAAAATGTTGTAAGGGGGGACCCTCATCACAAATTTACACCTAAATTAAGGGTTTTTCTTCGATATTTTCCACAATTTTCATCGCAAAGACTTTTCGAAGGACATTTTATACTACTTATGACTAGCTTTATCAATTTAAGTCAAAATATCAAAATTCTAAATTTTGAAAAATTTTGAAAATGTTGTAAGGGGGCACCATTATCACAAATTTACATCTAAATTAAGGGTTTTTCTTCGATATTTTCTACAATTTTCATCGCAGGACTTTTTCGAAGGACTTTTTATACTACTTATGACTAGCTTTATCAATTTAAGTCAAAATATCAAAATTCTAAATTTTGAAAAATTTTGAAAATGTTGTAAGTGGGGACCCTTATCACAAATTTACACCTAAATTAAGCGTTTTTCTTCGATATTTTCCACAATTTTCATCGCAAAGACTTTTCGAAGGACATTTTATACTACTTATGACTAGCTTTATCAATTTAAGTCAAAATATCAAAATTCTAAATTTTGAAAAATTTTGAAAATGTTGTAAGGGGGGACCCTTATCAAAAATTTACACCAAAATTAAGGGTTTTTCTTCGATATTTTTATCGCAAACACTTTTCGAAGGACTTTTTATACTACTTATTACTAGCTTTATCAATTTAAGTCAAAATATCAAAATGCTAAATTTTGAAAAATTTTGAAAATGTTGTAAGTGGGGACCCTTATCACAAATTTACACCTAAATTAAGGGTTTTTCTTCAATATTTTCTACAATTTTCATCGCAGGACTTTTTCGAAGGACTTTTTATACTACTTATGACTAGCTTTATCAATTTAAGTCAAAATATCAAAATTCTAAATTTTGAAAAATTTTGAAAATGTTGTAAGGGGGGACCCTTATAACAAATTTACACCTAAATTAAGGGTTTTTCTTCAATATTTTCCACAATGTTCATCGCAAAGCCTTTTTGAAGGACTTTTTATACAACTTAGTACTAGCTTTATCAATTTAAGTCAAAATATCAAAATTCTAAATTTTGAAAAATTTTGAAAATGCTGTAAGGGGGGACCCTTATCACAAATTTACACCTAAATTAAGGGTTTTTCTTCGATATTTTTATCGCAAACACTTTTCGAAGGACTTTTTATACTACTTATGACTAGTTTTATCAATTTAAATCAAAATATCAAAATTCTAAATTTTGAAAATGTTGTAAGGGGGGACCATTATCACAAATTTACACCTAAATTAAGGGTTTTTCTTCGATATTTTCTACAATTTTCATCGCAGGACTTTTTCGAAGGACTTTTTATACTACTTATGACTAGCTTTCTCAATTTAAATCAAAATATCAAAATTATAAATTTTGAAAATGTTGTAAGGGGGACCCTTATCACAAATTTACACCAAAATTAAGGGTTTTTCTTCGATATTTTTATCGCAAACACTTTTCGAAGGACTTTTTATACTACTTATTACTAGCTTTATCAATTTAAGTCAAAATATCAAAATTCTAAATTTTGAAAAATTTTGAAAATGTTGTAAGGGGGGACCCTTATCACAAATTTACACCTAAATTAAGGGTTTTTCTTCGATATTTTCCACAATTTTCATCGCAAAGACTTTTCGAAGGACATTTTATACTACTTATGACTAGTTTTATCAATTTAAGTCAAAATATCAAAATTCTAAGTTTTGAAAAATTTTGAAAATGTTGTAAGGGGGACCCTTATCACAAATTTACACCAAAATTAAGGGTTTTTCTTCGATATTTTCCACAATTTTCATCGCAAAGACTTTTCGAAGGACATTTTATACTACAGTCATAAGTAGTATATAATGTGTTGAAAATGTTGTAAGGGGGCACCATTATCACAAATTTACATCTAAGTTAAGGGTTTTTCTTCGATATTTTCTACAGTTTTCATCGCAGGACTTTTTCGAAGGACTTTTTATACTACTTATGACTAGCTTTATCAATTTAAGTCAAAATATCAAAATTCTAAATTTTGAAAAATTTTGAAAATGTTGTAAGGGGGTACCCTTATCACAAATTTACACCTAAATTAAGGGTTTTTCTTCAATATTTTCCACAATGTTCATCGCAAAGACTTTTCGAAGGACTTTTTATACAACTTAGTACTAGCTTTATCAATTTAAGTCAAAATATCAAAATTCTAAATTTTGAAAAATTTTGAAAATGTTGTAAGGGGGGACCCTTATCACAAATTTACACCTAAATTAAGTGTTTTTCTTCGATATTTTCCACAATGTTCATCGCAAAGACTTTTCGAAGGACTTTTTATACAACTTAGTACTAGCTTTATCAATTTAAGTCAAAATATCAAAATCCTAAATTTTGAAAAATTTTGAAAATGTTGTAAGGGGGACCCTTATCACAAATTTACACCTAAATTAAGGGTTTTTCTTCGATATTTTCCACAATTTTCATCGCAAAGACTTTTCGAAGGACATTTTATACTACAGTCATAAGTAGTATATAATGTATTGAAAATGTTGTAAGGGGGCACCATTATCACAAATTTACATCTAAGTTAAGGGTTTTTCTTCGATATTTTCTACAATTTTCATCGCAGGACTTTTTCGAAGGACTTTTTATACTACTTATGACTAGCTTTATCAATTTAAGTCAAAATATCAAAATTCTAAATTTTGAAAAATTTTGAAAATGTTGTAAGGGGGTACCCTTATCACAAATTTACACCTAAATTAAGGGTTTTTCTTCAATATTTTCCACAATGTTCATCGCAAAGACTTTTCGAAGGACTTTTTATACAACTTAGTACTAGCTTTATCAATTTAAGTCAAAATATCAAAATCCTAAATTTTGAAAAATTTTGAAAAATTTTGAAAATGTTGTAAGGGGGGACCCTTATCACAAATTTACACCTAAATTAAGTGTTTTTCTTCGATATTTTCCACAATTTTCATCGCAAAGACTTTTCGAAGGACATTTTATCCTACTTATGACTTGTTTTATCAATTTAAGTCAAAATATCAAAATTCTAAGTTTTGAAAAATTTTGAAAATGTTGTAAGGGGGGACCCTTATCACAAATTTACACCTAAATTAAGGGTTTTTCTTCGATATTTTCCACAATTTTCATCGCAAAGACTTTTCGAAGGACATTTTATACTACTTATGACTAGCTTTATCAATTTAAGTCAAAATATCAAAATTCTAAATTTTGAAAAATTTTGAAAATGTTGTAAGGGGGCACCATTATCACAAATTTACATCTAAATTAAGGGTTTTTCTTCGATATTTTCTACAATTTTCATCGCAGGACTTTTTCGAAGGACTTTTTATACTACTTATGACTAGCTTTATCAATTTAAGTCAATATATCAAAATTCTAAATTTTGAAAAATTTTGAAAATGTTGTAAGGGGGGACCCTTATCACAAATTTACACCTAAATTAAGGGTTTTTCTTCGATATTTTCCACAATTTTCATCGCAAAGACTTTTCGAAGGACATTTTATACTACTTATGACTAGCTTTATCAATTTAAGTCAAAATATCAAAATTCTAAATTTTGAAAAATTTTGAAAATGTTGTAAGGGGGACCCTTATCACAAATTTACACCAAAATTAAGGGTTTTTCTTTGATATTTTCCACAATTTTCATCGCAAAGACTTTTCGAAGGACATTTTATACTACTTATTACTAGCTTTATCAATTTAAGTCAAAATATCAAAATTCTAAATTTTGAAAAATTTTGAAAATGTTGTAAGGGGGTACCCTTATCACAAATTTACACCTAAATTAAGGGTTTTTCTTCAATATTTTCCACAATGTTCATCGTAAAGACTTTTCGAAAGACTTTTTATACAACTTATGACTAGCTTTCTCAATTTAAATCAAAATATCAAAATTCTAAATTTTGAAAAATTTTGAAAATGTTGTAAGGGGGGACCCTTATCACAAATTTACACCTAAATTAAGGATTTTTCTTCGATATTTTTATCGCAAACACTTTTCGAAGGACATTTTATACTACTTATGTTATGACTAGTTTTATCAATTTAAATCAAAATATCAAAATTCTAAATTTTGAAAAATTTTGAAAATGTTGTAAGGGGGGACCATTATCACAAATTTACACCTAAATTAAGGGTTTTTCTTCGATATTTTCTACAATTTTCATCGCAGGAATTTTTCGAAGGACTTTTTATACTACTTATGACTAGCTTTCTCAATTTAAATCAAAATATCAAAATTATAAATTTTGAAAAATTTTGAAAATGTTGTAAGGGGGGACCCTTATCACAAATTTACACCTAAATTAAGGGTTTTTCTTCGATATTTTTATCGCAAACACTTTTCGAAGGACTTTTTATACTACTTATTACTAGCTTTATCAATTTAAGTCAAAATATCAAAATTCTAAATTTTGAAAATGTTGTAAGGGGGGACCCTTATCACAAATTTACACCTAAATTAAGGGTTTTTCTTCGATATTTTTATCGCAAACACTTTTCGAATGACTTTTTATACTACTTATGACTAGCTTTATCAATTTAAATCAAAATATCAAAATTTTAAATTTTGAAAAATTTTGAAAATGTTGTAAGGGGCGACCCTTAACACAAATTTACACCTAAATTAAGGGTTTTTCTTCAATATTTTCCACAATGTTCATCGCAATGACTTTTCGAAGGACTTTTTATACAACTTAGTACTAGCTTTATCAATTTAAGTCAAAATATCAAAATTCTAAATTTTGAAAAATTTTGAAAATGTTGTAAGGGGGGACCCTTATCACAAATTTACACCTAAATTAAGTGTTTTTCTTCGATATTTTCCACAATGTTCATCGCAAAGACTTTTCGAAGGACTTTTTATACAACTTAGTACTAGCTTTATCAATTTAAGTCAAAATATCAAAATCCTAAATTTTGAAAAATTTTGAAAAATTTTGAAAATGTTGTAGGGGGGGACCATTATCACAAATTTACACCTAAATTAAGTGTTTTTCTTCGATATTTTCCACAATTTTCATCGCAAAGACTTTTCGAAGGACATTTTATCCTACTTATGACTAGTTTTATCAATTTAAGTCAAAATATCAAAATTCTAAGTTTTGAAAAATTTTGAAAATGTTGTAAGGGGGACCCTTATCACAAATTTACACCTAAATTAAGGGTTTTTCTTCGATATTTTCCACAATTTTCATCGCAAAGACTTTTCGAAGGACATTTTATACTACTTATGACTAGCTTTATCAATTTAAGTCAAAATATCAAAATTCTAAATTTTGAAAAATTTTGAAAATGTTGTAAGGGGGCACCATTATCACAAATTTACATCTAAATTAAGGGTTTTTCTTCGATATTTTCTACAATTTTCATCGCAGGACTTTTTCGAAGGACTTTTTATACTTCTTATGACTAGCTTTATCAATTTAAGTCAAAATATCAAAATTCTAAATTTTGAAAAATTTTGAAAATGTTGTAAGGGGGGACCCTTATCACAAATTTACACCTAAATTAAGGGTTTTTCTTCGATATTTTCCACAATTTTCATCGCAAAGACTTTTCGAAGGACATTTTATACTACTTATGACTAGCTTTATCAATTTAAGTCAAAATATCAAAATTCTAAATTTTGAAAAATTTTGAAAATGTTGTAAGGGGGGACCCTTATCACAAATTTACACCAAAATTAAGGGTTTTTTTTTTGATATTTTCCACAATTTTCATCGCAAAGACTTTTCGAAGGACATTTTATACTACTTATTACTAGCTTTATCAATTTAAGTCAAAATATCAAAATTCTAAATTTTGAAAAATTTTGAAAATGTTGTAAGGGGGGACCCTTATCACAAATTTACACCTAAATTAAGGGTTTTTCTTCAATATTTTCCACAATGTTCATCGTAAAGACTTTTCGAAAGACTTTTTATACAACTTAGTACTAGCTTTATCAATTTAAGTCAAAATATCAAAATCCTAAATTTTGAAAAATTTTGAAAAATTTTGAAAATGTTGTAAGGAGGGACCCTTATCACAAATTTACACCTAAATTAAGGGTTTTTCTTCGATATTTTCCACAATTTTCATCGCAAAGACTTTTCGAAGGACATTTTATACTAATTATGACTAGCTTTATCAATTTAAGTCAAAATATCAAAATTCTAAACTTTGAAAAATGTTGAAAATGTTGTAAGGGGGCACCATTATCACAAATTTACATCTAAATTAAGGGTTTATCTTCGATATTTTCTACAATTTTCATCGCAGGACTTTTTCGAAGGAGTTTTAATACTACTTATGACTAGCTTTATCAATTTAAATCAAAATATCAAAATTCTAAATTTTGAAAAATTTTGAAAATGGTGTAAGGGGGGACCCTTATCACAAATTTACACCTAAATTAAGGGTTTTTCTTCGATATTTTTATCGCAAAGACTTTTCGAAGGACATTTTATACTACTTATGAATAGCTTTATCAATTTAAGTCAAAATATCAAAATTCTAAATTTTGAAAAATTTTGAAAATGTTGTAAGGGGGCACCATTATCACAAATTTACAACAAAATTAAGGGTTTTTCTTCGATATTTTCCACAATTTTCATCGCAAAGACTTTTCGAAGGACATTTTATACTACTTATTACTAGCTTTATCAATTTAAGTCAAAATATCAAAATTCTAAATTTTGAAAAATTTTGAAAATGTTGTAAGTGGGGACCCTTATCACAAATTTACACCTAAATTAAGGGTTTTTCTTCAATATTTTTATCGCAAACACTTTTCGAATGACTTTTTATACTACTTATGACTAGCTTTATCAATTTAAATCAAAATATCAAAATTTTAAATTTTGAAAAATTTTGAAAATGTTGTAAGGGGCGACCCTTAACACAAATTTACACCTAAATTAAGGGTTTTTCTTCAATATTTTCCACAATGTTCATCGCAATGACTTTTCGAAGGACTTTTTATACTACTTATTACTAGCTTTATCAATTTAAGTCAAAATATCAAAATTCTAAATTTTGAAAAATTTTGAAAATGTTGTAAGGGGGGACCCTTATCACAAATTTACACCTAAATTAAGTGTTTTTCTTCGATATTTTCCACAATGTTCATCGCAAAGACTTTTCGAAGGACTTTTTATACAACTTAGTACTAGCTTTATCAATTTAAGTCAAAATATCAAAATCCTAAATTTTGAAAAATTTTGAAAAATTTTGAAAATGTTGTAGGGGGGGACCATTATCACAAATTTACACCTAAATTAAGTGTTTTTCTTCGATATTTTCCACAATTTTCATCGCAAAGACTTTTCGAAGGACATTTTATCCTACTTATGACTAGTTTTATCAATTTAAGTCAAAATATCAAAATTCTAAGTTTTGAAAAATTTTGAAAATGTTGTAAGGGGGGACCCTTATCACAAATTTACACCTAAATTAAGGGTTTTTCTTCGATATTTTCCACAATTTTCATCGCAAAGACTTTTCGAAGGACATTTTATACTACTTATGACTAGCTTTATCAATTTAAGTCAAAATATCAAAATTCTAAATTTTGAAAAATTTTGAAAATGTTGTAAGGGGGCATCATTATCACAAATTTACATCTAAATTAAGGGTTTTTCTTCGATATTTTCTACAATTTTCATCGCAGGACTTTTTCGAAGGACTTTTTATACTTCTTATGACTAGCTTTATCAATTTAAATCAAAATATCAAAATTCTAAATTTTGAAAAATTTTGAAAATGTTGTAAGGGGGGACCCTTATCACAAATTTACACCTAAATTAAGGGTTTTTCTTCGATATTTTCCACAATTTTCATCGCAAAGACTTTTCGAAGGGCATTTTATACTACTTATGACTAGCTTTATCAATTTAAGTCAAAATATCAAAATTCTAAATTTTGAAAAATTTTGAAAATGTTGTAAGGGGGGACCCTTATCACAAATTTACACCAAAATTAAGGGTTTTTTTTTGATATTTTCCACAATTTTCATCGCAAAGACTTTTCGAAGGACATTTTATACTACTTATTACTAGCTTTATCAATTTAAGTCAAAATATCAAAATTCTAAATTTTGAAAAATTTTGAAAATGTTGTAAATGGGTACCCTTATCACAAATTTACACCTAAATTAAGGGTTTTTCTTCAATATTTTCCACAATGTTCATCGTAAAGACTTTTCGAAAGACTTTTTATACAACTTATTACTAGCTTTATCAATTTAAGTCAAAATATCAAAATCCTAAATTTTGAAAAATTTTGAAAAATTTTGAAAATGTTGTAAGGAGGGACCCTTATCACAAATTTACACCTAAATTAAGTGTTTTTCTTCGATATTTTCCACAATTTTCATCGCAAAGACTTTTCGAAGGACATTTTATACTAATTATGACTAGCTTTATCAATTTAAGTCAAAATATCAAAATTCTAAACTTTGAAAAATGTTGAAAATGTTGTAAGGGGGCACCATTATCACAAATTTACATCTAAATTAAGGGTTTATCTTCGATATTTTCTACAATTTTCATCGCAGGACTTTTTCGAAGGAGTTTTAATACTACTTATGACTAGCTTTATCAATTTAAATCAAAATATCAAAATTCTAAATTTTGAAAAATTTTGAAAATGGTGTAAGGGGGGACCCTTATCACAAATTTACACCTAAATTAAGGGTTTTTCTTCGATATTTTCATCGCAAAGACTTTTCGAAGGACATTTTATACTACTTATGACTAGCTTTATCAATTTAAGTCAAAATATCAAAATTCTAAATTTTGAAAAATTTTGAAAATGTTGTAAGGGGGGACCCTTATCACAAATTTACACCTAAATTAAGGGGTTTTCTCCGATATTTTTATCGCAAACACTTTTCGAAGGACTTTTTATACTACTTATGACTAGCTTTATCAATTTAAGTCAAAATATCAAAATTCTAAATTTTGAAAAATTTTGAAAATGTTGTAAGGGGGACCATTATCACAAATTTACACCTAAGTTAAGGGTTTTTCTTCGATATTTTCCACAATTTTCATCGCAAAGACTTTTCGAAGGACATTTTATACTACTTATTACTAGCTTTATCAATTTAAGTCAAAATATCAAAATTCTAAATTTTGAAAAATTTTGAAAATGTTGTAAGGGGGACCATTATCACAAATTTACACCTAAATTAAGGGTTTTTCTTCGATATTTTCCACAATGTTCATCGCAAAGACTTTTCGAAGGACTTTTTATACAACTTAGTACTAGCTTTATCAATTTAAGTCAAAATATCAAAATTCTAAATTTTGAAAATGTTGTAAGGGGGGACCCTTATCACAAATTTACACCTAAATTAAGTGTTTTTGTTCGATATTTTTCACAATGTTCATCGCAAAGACTTTTCGAAGGACTTTTTATACAACTTATGACTAGCTTTATCAATTTAAGTCAAAATATCAAAATCCTAAATTTTGAAAAATTTTGAAAAATTTTGAAAATGTTGTAAGGGGGTCCCTTATCACAAATTTACACCTAAATTAAGGGTTTTTCTTCGATATTTTTTCCACAACTTTTATACTACTTATACAGCAAAGATATCAAAACTTATTAATTTTTTTTTTTAATTTTTTTTTTTTTATTTTTTTTTTTTTTTTTTTTTTTTTTTTTTTTTTTTTTTTTTTTTTTTTTTTTTTAAATTTTAATTTTTAATTTTTTAAAAATTTTTAAATTTTTTTAAAGGGTGATTTTTGGGAAACCTTTTCACTAATTTTAAGGTTTTTTTTGGGGTTTTTTTCAATTTTTTTATCGCAAACACTTTTCGAAGGACATGTTTTTATACTACTTATGACTAGCTTTATCAATTTAAGTCAAAATATCAAAATTCTAAATTTTGAAAAATTTTGAAAATGTTGTAAGGGGGCACCATTATCAAAAAATTTCATATTTTCAAAACTTTTCAAGACTTATACAACTTAATTAATAAGAAAAAAAAAAATTAAAATTTAAATTTCCCTAACAAAATTTACACCTAAATAAGGGTTTTTCTTTACGATAAAATTTTCTTCGATATTTTCCACAATTTTAATCGTAAAGACTTTTCGAAGGACATTTTATACTACTTATTACTAGCTTTATCAATTTAAGTCAAAATATCAAAATTCTAAATTTTGAAAAATTTTGAAAATGTTGTAAGTGGGGACCCTTATCACAAATTTACACCTAAATTAAGGGTTTTTCTCCAATATTTTCCACAATTTTCATCGCAAAGACTTTTCGAAGGACATTTTATACTACTTATGACTAGTTTTATCAATTTAAGTCAAAATATCAAAATTCTAAGTTTTGAAAAATTTTGAAAATGTTGTAAGGGGGGAGCCTTATCACAAATTTACACCTTAATTAAGGGTTTTTCTTCGATATTTTCCACAATTTTCATCGCAAAGACTTTTCGAAGGACATTTTATACTACTTATGACTAGCTTTATCAATTTAAGTCAAAATATCAAAATTCTAAATTTTGAAAAATTTTGAAAATGTTGTAAGGGTACACCATTATCACAAATTTACAACAAAATTAAGGGTTTTTCTTCGATATTTTCCACAATTTTCATCGCAAAGACTTTTCGAAGGACATTTTATACTACTTATTACTAGCTTTATCAATTTAAGTCAAAATATCAAAATTCTAAATTTTGAAAAATTTTGAAAATGTTGTAAGTGGGGACCCTTATCACAAATTTACACCTAAATTAAGGGTTTTTCTTCAATATTTTCCACAATTTTCATCGCAAAGACTTTTCGAAGGACATTTTATACTACTTATGACTAGTTTTATCAATTTAAGTCAAAATATCAAAATTCTAAGTTTTGAAAAATTTTGAAAATGTTGTAAGGGGGAGCCTTATCACAAATTTACACCTAAATTAAGGGTTTTTCTTCGATATTTTCCACAATTTTCATCGCAAAGACTTTTCGAAGGACATTTTATACTACTTATGACTAGCTTTATCAATTTAAGTCAAAATATCAAAATTCTAAATTTTGAAAAATTTTGAAAATGTTGTAAGGGTACACCATTATCACAAATTTACAACAAAATTAAGGGGTTTTCTTCGATATTTTCCACAATTTTAATCGTAAAGACTTTTCGAAGGACATTTTATACTACTTATTACTAGCTTTATCAATTTAAGTCAAAATATCAAAATTCTAAATTTTGAAAAATTTTGAAAATGTTGTAAGTGGGGACCCTTATCACAAGTTTACACCTAAATTAAGGGTTTTTCTTCAATATTTTTTACAATTTTCATCGCAGGACTTTTTCGAAGGACTTTTTATACTACTTATGACTAGCTTTATCAATTTAAGTCAAAATATCAAAATTCTAAATTTTGAAAAATTTTGAAAATGTTGTAAGGGTACACCATTATCACAAATTTACAACAAAATTAAGGGTTTTTCTTCGATATTTTCCACAATTTTCATCGCAAAGACTTTTCGAAGGACATTTTATACTACTTATTACTAGCTTTATCAATTTAAGTCAAAATATCAAAATTCTAAATTTTGAAAAATTTTGAAAATGTTGTAAGGGGGGACCCTTATCACAAATTTAGACCTAAATTAAGGGGTTTTCTCCGATATTTTTATCGCAAACACTTTTCGAAGGACTTTTTATACTACTTATGACTAGCTTTATCAATTTAAGTCAAAATATCAAAATTCTAAATTTTGAAAAATTTTGAAAATGTTGTAAGGGGGACCATTATCACAAATTTACACCTAAGTTAAGGGTTTTTCTTCGATATTTTCCACAATTTTCATCGCAAAGACTTTTCGAAGGACATTTTATACTACTTATTACTAGCTTTATCAATTTAAGTCAAAATATCAAAATTCTAAATTTTGAAAAATTTTGAAAATGTTGTAAGGGGGGACCCTTATCACAAATTTAGACCTAAATTAAGGGGTTTTCTCCGATATTTTTATCGCAAACACTTTTCGAAGGACTTTTTATACTACTTATGACTAGCTTTATCAATTTAAGTCAAAATATCAAAATTCTAAATTTTGAAAAATTTTGAAAATGTTGTAAGGGGGACCATTATCACAAATTTACACCTAAATTAAGGGTTTTTCTTCGATATTTTCCACAATGTTCATCGCAAAGACTTTTCGAAGGACTTTTTATACAACTTAGTACTAGCTTTATCAATTTAAGTCAAAATATCAAAATTCTAAATTTTGAAAATGTTGTAAGGGGGGACCCTTATCACAAATTTACACCTAAATTAAGTGTTTTTGTTCGATATTTTTCACAATGTTCATCGCAAAGACTTTTCGAAGGACTTTTTATACAACTTATGACTAGCTTTATCAATTTAAGTCAAAATATCAAAATCCTAAATTTTGAAAAATTTTGAAAAATTTTGAAAATGTTGTAAGGGGGTCCCTTATCACAAATTTACACCTAAATTAAGGGTTTTTCTTCGATATTTTCCACAATTTTCATCGCAAAGACTTTTCGAAGGACATGTTATACTACTTATGACTAGCTTTATCAATTTAAGTCAAAATATCAAAATTCTAAATTTTGAAAAATTTTGAAAATGTTGTAAGGGGGCACCATTATCACAAATTTACAACAAAATTAAGGGGTTTTCTTCGATATTTTCCACAATTTTAATCGTAAAGACTTTTCGAAGGACATTTTATACTACTTATTACTAGCTTTATCAATTTAAGTCAAAATATCAAAATTCTAAATTTTGAAAAATTTTGAAAATGTTGTAAGTGGGGACCCTTATCACAAATTTACACCTAAATTAAGGGTTTTTCTTCAATATTTTCCACAATTTTCATCGCAAAGACTTTTCGAAGGACATTTTATACTACTTATGACAAGTTTTATCAATTTAAGTCAAAATATCAAAATTCTAAGTTTTGAAAAATTTTGAAAATGTTGTAAGGGGGGAGCCTTATCACAAATTTACACCTTAATTAAGGGTTTTTCTTCGATATTTTCCACAATTTTCATCGCAAAGACTTTTCGAAGGACATTTTATACTACTTATGACTAGCTTTATCAATTTAAGTCAAAATATCAAAATTCTAAATTTTGAAAAATTTTGAAAATGTTGTAAGGGTACACCATTATCACAAATTTACAACAAAATTAAGGGTTTTTCTTCGATATTTTCCACAATTTTCATCGCAAAGACTTTTCGAAGGACATTTTATACTACTTATTACTAGCTTTATCAATTTAAGTCAAAATATCAAAATTCTAAATTTTGAAAAATTTTGAAAATGTTGTAAGTGGGGACCCTTATCACAAATTTACACCTAAATTAAGGGTTTTTCTTCAATATTTTCCACAATTTTCATCGCAAAGACTTTTCGAAGGACATTTTATACTACTTATGACTAGTTTTATCAATTTAAGTCAAAATATCAAAATTCTAAGTTTTGAAAAATTTTGAAAATGTTGTAAGGGGGGAGCCTTATCACAAATTTACACCTTAATTAAGGGTTTTTCTTCGATATTTTCCACAATTTTCATCGCAAAGACTTTTCGAAGGACATTTTATACTACTTATGACTAGCTTTATCAATTTAAGTCAAAATATCAAAATTCTAAATTTTGAAAAATTTTGAAAATGTTGTAAGGGTACACCATTATCACAAATTTACAACAAAATTAAGGGGTTTTCTTCGATATTTTCCACAATTTTAATCGTAAAGACTTTTCGAAGGACATTTTATACTACTTATTACTAGCTTTATCAATTTAAGTCAAAATATCAAAATTCTAAATTTTGAAAAATTTTGAAAATGTTGTAAGTGGGGACCCTTATCACAAGTTTACACCTAAATTAAGGGTTTTTCTTCAATATTTTTTACAATTTTCATCGCAGGACTTTTTCGAAGGACTTTTTATACTACTTATGACTAGCTTTATCAATTTAAGTCAAAATATCAAAATTCTAAATTTTGAAAAATTTTGAAAATGTTGTAAGGGGGTACCCTTATCACAAATTTACACCTAAATTAAGGGTTTTTCTTCGATATTTTTATCGCAAATACTTTTCGAAGGACTTTTTATACTACTTATGACTAGCTTTATCAATTTAAATCAAAATATCAAAATTCTAAATTTTGAAAAATTTTGAAAATGTTGTAAGGGGGACCCTTATCACAAATTTACACGAAAATTAAGGGTTTTTCTTCGATATTTTCCACATTTTTCATCGCAAAGACTTTTCGAAGGACATTTTATACTACTTATGACTAGCTTTATCAATTTAAGTCAAAATATCAAAATTCTAAATTTTGAAAAATTTTGAAAATGTTGTAAGGGGGCACCATTATCACAAATTTACATCTAAATTAAGGGTTTTTCTTCGATATTTTCTACAATTTTCATCGCAGGACTTTTTCGAAGGACTTTTAATACTACTTATGACTAGCTTTATCAATTTAAGTCAAAATATCAAGATTCTAAATTTTGAAAAATTTTGAAAATGTTGTAAGGGGGGACCCTTATCACAAATTTACACATAAATTAAGGGTTTTTCTTCGATATTTTCCACAATTTTCATCGCAAAGACTTTTCGAAGGACATTTTATACTACTTATGACTAGCTTTATCAATTTAAGTCAAAATATCAAAATTCTAAATTTTGAAAAATTTTGAAAATGTTGTAAGGGGAGACCCTTATCACAAATTTACACCAAAATTAAGGGTTTTTCTTCGATATTTTTATCGCAAACACTTTTCGAAGGACTTTTTATACTACTTATTACTAGCTTTATCAATTTAAGTCAAAATATCAAAATTCTAAATTTTGAAAAATTTTGAAAATGTTGTAAGGGGAGACCCTTATCACAAATTTACACCAAAATTAAGGGTTTTTCTTCGATATTTTTATCGCAAATACTTTTCGAAGGACTTTTTATACTACTTATGACTAGCTTTATCAATTTAAGTCAAAATATCAAAATTCTAAATTTTGAAAAATTTTGAAAATGTTGAAAGGGGGTACCCTTATCACAAATTTACACCTAAATTAAGGGTTTTTCTTCGATATTTTTATCGCAAATACTTTTCGAAGGACTTTTTATACTACTTATGACTAGCTTTATCAATTTAAATCAAAATATCAAAATTCTAAATTTTGAAAAATTTTGAAAATGTTGTAAGGGGGGACCCTTATCACAAATTTACACGAAAATTAAGGGTTTTTCTTCGATATTTTCCACATTTTTCATCGCAAAGACTTTTCGAAGGACATTTTATACTACTTATGACTAGCTTTATCAATTTAAGTCAAAATATCAAAATTCTAAATTTTGAAAAATTTTGAAAATGTTGTAAGGGGGCACCATTATCACAAATTTACATCTAAATTAAGGGTTTTTCTTCGATATTTTCTACAATTTTCATCGCAGGACTTTTTCGAAGGACTTTTAATACTACTTATGACTAGCTTTATCAATTTAAGTCAAAATATCAAGATTCTAAATTTTGAAAAATTTTGAAAATGTTGTAAGGGGGACCCTTATCACAAATTTACACATAAATTAAGGGTTTTTCTTCGATATTTTCCACAATTTTCATCGCAAAGACTTTTCGAAGGACATTTTATACTACTTATGACTAGCTTTATCAATTTAAGTCAAAATATCAAAATTCTAAATTTTGAAAAATTTTGAAAATGTTGTAAGGGGAGACCCTTATCACAAATTTACACCAAAATTAAGGGTTTTTCTTCGATATTTTTATCGCAAACACTTTTCGAAGGACTTTTTATACTACTTATTACTAGCTTTATCAATTTAAGTCAAAATATCAAAATTCTAAATTTTGAAAAATTTTGAAAATGTTGTAAGGGGAGACCCTTATCACAAATTTACACCAAAATTAAGGGTTTTTCTTCGATATTTTTATCGCAAATACTTTTCGAAGGACTTTTTATACTACTTATGACTAGCTTTATCAATTTAAGTCAAAATATCAAAATTCTAAATTTTGAAAAATTTTGAAAATGTTGAAAGGGGGTACCCTTATCACAAATTTACACCTAAATTAAGGGTTTTTCTTCGATATTTTTATCGCAAATACTTTTCGAAGGACTTTTTATACTACTTATGACTAGCTTTATCAATTTAAATCAAAATATCAAAATTCTAAATTTTGAAAAATTTTGAAAATGTTGTAAGGGGGGACCCTTATCACAAATTTACACCAAAATTAAGGGTTTTTCTTCGATATTTTTATCGCAAACACTTTTCGAAGGACTTTTTATACTACTTATTACTAGTGAAAAATCTGAATAGTTTTTCAGATACGAAATTAACGAAAACGAAATACTTTGACCCGGTATTAAAAAGATTATTGGTGTTAAATTAAATCGCCGTTCATTTGCTCAAGATCGATACAAGACTAAATTCTAATATACAATAGTTACTCTCTTTGGCCCCCTTGCAGCGGATTAAACAGACGAAGCAAAGACGAGCGTTAACAGAGTATTAGAGTTTTTGTTTTACATGTTATGTTATTTCACTTAACGTTTCTATGTATTGTATGTATTTCAATGTAATTCAATGTCAAAGTATCTATTTAGTATCTAATCTATTGGTTAAAGCTGCAGCGCTCCAACATTCCGCCACCATTAAAGGACTGCAGTTCTTTGATCCATGGGATTGGAGCCAGTTTGTGAATGGCTCTTTTAACGATGCCGGTTGCGGCTTGCACCTCTGCCACTCGAACCTTGCGGTCGTCTCCCGCGATGACTCGGGTGACGCGCTCTAGATGCCATTTCTGGGGCGGCGTGTTGTCGTCGTGTATCAGCACCATGCGTCCCACTTCTAAGTTGTTGGCCTCTGTTGTCCATTGTGATCGCTGCTGGAGGCTGAGGACATAGTCCCTGGACCAGCTGTGCCAAAACCGCAGCTTGAGCTCCGACACTTCCGCCACCGCTTTAAAGACGGATTGCTTGCCGTGTTGCAAGGCATTCCTGGCGCGTATTCGCGCGGCTGCATGGTTAGAGCCTGACCCAGCAGCAAATGGCCTGGCGTTAGTGGCTCGCCGTCGTTGGGATTGCTGCTCTCGGCCGCCAGTGGCCTGGAGTTCAGCAGCGCTTCGACGTCGACCAGATGTGTGTTGAGCTCGTCGTGTGTGAGGTTGGCGTTGCCGGCCCCTCTCACCAGCCGATGCTTCGCGGCCTTGACTGCCGCCTCCCACAGCCCTCCGAAGTGTGGTGCTCTGGGTGGAATGAAGATCCACTCCACTCCTCTCTCCGCGGCGTAGTCCTGAAGCTCCTCCTTCTGCTTCTCGAACGCTGTTTGCAGATCCTTC
This sequence comes from Zaprionus camerounensis, assembly GCA_018904165.1. Taxonomy (NCBI): domain Eukaryota; kingdom Metazoa; phylum Arthropoda; class Insecta; order Diptera; family Drosophilidae; genus Zaprionus; species Zaprionus camerounensis. The sequence continues at coordinate 29,521 of JAEIFS010000529.1, read as the reverse complement.
AACACGTTGCTCGCTCCTACGAAATTGGTCGCATTGTCGCTGTATATCTTCTCCGGCAGTCCTCGTCTGCCCGCGAACCTTTTAAATACATTTAAAAACGCATCAGTGGATAAGTCAACTACGAGTTCTAGGTGAACAGCCTTTGACGTGAAACAAACAAACACAGCGACATAAGCCTTCACTGGGGGTCTACCGCGCAATCTGTAGCTAACATAAAATGGTCCACAAAAATCAACACCGCAAACTCTGAATGGGCGACCTTCTCTCAAACGGTCTGCAGGCAAATTGCCCATGATTTGGTCTAATAATTTTGGCTTATATTTGAAACAATGCACGCAGTTGCGAACTACTGCTAAGCACATTTCTCGTGCGTTTATTAGCCAAATTTGCTGCCTCAAAAGTGCCATCAATGCTTTTGGGCCAGCGTGATAATTAGGCCATGGATTTTAAAAAAATTCATGGACTATTGTGTTTGTCGGAACGGAAATGTGCGTAACAGGCAGAAGGAGGCATCTCCGACCCCATAAACTATATATATTCTGAATCAGTATCAGTAGCCGAGTCGATTGAGCCATGTCTGTCTGTCCGTCTGTCCGTCTGACCGTCTGTCCGTCTGTCTGTCTGTATGAACACCTGGATCTCAGAAGCTATAAGAGCTAGAGTCATCAAATTTTGCGACAACATACATATATATTGCAGTGTCTCAAAGTTTTTGTAAAATTTTGACACACCCTTTCCGCCTCTGTAAATCAGTAATAACTATTTAACAACTACAATATTAGCTCAACAACCAAAGTTGTATATCTTACATGACAAATACCTTGCCACGGGCGTTATGTGAAAATTTCATTTGAATCGGACTATAAATAAGTGAGATATGATACGAATTAAACTCACTTTGAACATATATACTTAAGCAGACCTAATTTACACAAGCATACCGAGGTTCGAATCTAGCGTCAGGCACACAGCATTTTCAACTTTTTATTTGCATTGTATGGCAACAGAATTGGTTCACAATGCAGCTTTGCCGATAGGCCAAGGAGTGAGACAATAGCCGAGTGGTTAGAGTGGCGGACGGCAAATTAAAAAGACTGAGAGTTAGTGGCGGGTTCAACTCCCGGTGAGGCGGGTGGGGGAATTTTCATTTATTATTTATTTATTTTTTGTTTTGTTTATTTTATTCTAATAAACTAAAAGAAAAGTTATAGTCAAGCGGGCTGTAAAATAGCAGCTACAAACAAATTAAATTTCAATAAAAAATTGTTTTTCCTCATTTTGTTTTCATACTATATTATGCAATAAAATTATAATAGTTACAAATAATATTAATTATTTATAAATAAAGATTACTATTTTTATTATATTTAGCACGCATCAAAAAGATGCGAGCCAAAAGTAAACAATGCGTTCTTCAATGCAGTTGTGAATGTGCGAGTGGGACGCCCATACATACATGTCTGCATATCCACATGTATGTATTGGCATCCCACTTCAACACACATTATTGCATGCATGTATGTACATACATATGTACAATACAATTAGATTTGGAGTTGCTGTTGTGTACCAACGAAAGAAAACTAAGTTCTAATTACATATATTGCGTACCAAAAACTTAAAAAAACCGCCCCTTTTAAATGTTTTAAACTTTTAAAATACTGTAATGAAAAATAATGAAAAACAAAAAATTTCATATGCCAGAGACGATCGTGGTAGCAATCGAACCCCGAAAAACGGTCAGGGTCAGTCAGGTCAACATTATTGGCCTTATTACAGTCCGAGACATAATCCACTCAGCCACTGAACAACTCCAGTTCGTGCCAAAAAATCAACAAGAAGCATTTTGGTACACGCTAGAAATGCATACTTATACCTATTGCCCTCTCGCTCAGTCTAATGGTTGCGACACTTCGCATCTGCTTTGTCTATGCGTTCTTCTTCTTCTGTTCGTTAATTCAAATTGCGCGTGTCCACGAACACTGTATAAAATTGATCTCCGCCAAATTTTTTTTTTAATATTAATCCAAATAAAGCGCAATTTTCATTGCGAGTTTTTATATATATCCGAAAATAAATAAGCTAGACAGATAGAATCTATCTATGACTGCAGATTGCAGAAATTAATTAATTTGAGGAACATTTAAGTTGCGCAGAACATCTCAAGTCGACTCGTTGGTCACCAAAATTTAACTTTTTAAGAACAACTAAATCCATTACATGTGCTGTAACTTCCCCTTGGTGTTCCCTAGGTACTGATTATTTTTGATAATCGGTGGAAAATTCGAGCTGCGATTCTATTCTGTTATTTACAAACTTTTTTACGGTATACTATGATAATCCATGGCCTTATACAGTCAGCACCTGACTGTAGCGTTTGTATTTTTTTTAATGTGCAGATTGCGCACGAATATCTTGACGAAAGTTTCGTCTCGAGGCAACAAAAGAGGAAATTTCGCATCGTATGGAATGTTACTCTGCAGTAACCTACCTACCACCTACACGAATGACTTTGAAATGTATTCCAGATTCGTCAAATTCATGCATAAAGGGGTTTAACGACTGAATACTTGGTTGCAAAACGTGAGATTTTTCAAGCAACAATATTTCTCGTTGAAATCTATGTTCTTGCACTATTTGAACTATTTTCCAAAAGGCAAGTCTTCTTTCAATGGCCGACACGACACGAGAATTGGGTCGATAATTTCTGTAGCAGAACCGCATAACATAAGCTACTATTCGAATAATTTTGGAGAAGGAAGATCGTCGTTCAATTAGTTCTAAAATTCTATTTAGTATTGCCTGTTCACAAACTACTTTGTGAACTGAAACACATTTTTTGTTTTCTGAGCTTTGTACTTCTGCGCAGATCTCAAACTTATGGAGTTGTGGCCAATTCTCGGCAGAGTCATGTAAGAAGCTTGGACCTTTAAACCATAATGGTTTAATAAGCTCATCTATACATGCACCTCTAGATGCAATATCAGCTGGATTTAACTCAGTCGGTACATGTCGCCATATAACATGATTAGAGCGCTCTTGAATTTCAGCAACTCTATTGGCTACAAAGGTAGATAATGACGCTGGCTCTTTTCTAGCCAATAAAGGGTTACTTGAGAGTCAGACCAAAAGTTCACGCTGTCTATTTTAAATTTGGACAAAACAGGGGCAATTTGTTTCCACACAGTGCTTAGTAAATGCGCAGCGCACAACTCAAGACGAGGAATGGTCTTAGTTGCCAATGGAGCGACTCTAGATTTTGCTGTTAGCAACACTGTCTCTACTTCATCTTCATACCGTGTACATACGTAGATGCAACATCCATAAGCGTCACTCGAAGCGTCTGCAAAGCCATGAATTTCCAATTGATTGTATTGACTCTTACAGACGTATCGAGGCAGCTTTATTCTGCTGAGATCACGTAAACTATCTATAAACTGAATCCACTCTGTATGAAGATAAGCAGGAATCGTCTCGTCCCAATCTAGTTTCTGTTTCCACAATTTTTGCAGCAGAATTTTTGCTTTTGTGATAAGTGGACATAGCAATCCAAGGGGGTCGAAAAGTCGAGAAGCAACTGACAAAATGTTGCGCTTCGTCGGCTTTATCAATGTAAATTCATCTACCTCGAGATTGTATCTAAATTCATCCGCACTCGGTACCCACCGTATGCCGAGAGTCTTCACTGAGCTTGTCTCGTCGACCTTCAATACCTTTTCGCCCTCATCAGTGCACAACTTTGGATGATTCGAAGCCCATTTTGCCAATGGAAAACCTCCTGACTGTAAAACTTTTTTAACTTGTTGGCAAATTTCTTATAAACCTTCATATGTGTCAGCGCCAGCAAGCATGTCATCTACATAAAAACAATTTTTTATGACAGCTGCTGCTACTGGATGCGATTGTAAGCAATTTTCTGCTAATTCAAATAGGCATCTAATTGCCAAAAACGGTGCAGATGCTGTGCCATATGTTACAGTATTAAGTCTGTACGTTTGCACTGGCTGCGAGCCTTTCTCCCTCCAAAGAATTAGCTGAAAATTGCGATCTTCATCAGCAATGTCAACTTGACGATACATTTTGGAAATGTCGGCTGTTACAGCGAATTTATTCAATCTAAAATTAAGCAATGTTAAGTAAAGCTCCCTCTGAATTGTCGGCCCAACCATGAGAGTTTCATTTAATGAAACAGCTGTTGATGTTTTGCTTGAAGCATCAAACACGACTCGAAGTTTGGTTGAGGTGCTTTCAGGTCTCAAGACGCCTTGATGGGGGATATAATAATGCTGTCTTAGAGGAGCAGATTCTATAATAGACATATGACCCAGATCTCTGTACTCTTTCATGAATGTATGATACATGTCTGACAGTGCATTGTCTTTACTTAACTTGCGTTCAAGCTGAAGATAACGCCTTTCGGCTGTTTGAAATGACATGCCAAGTATACTAGGATCCTTTTTAAATGGGAGCCTGACTTGAAATCGGCCCGACGGCAAACGTTGGACAATGCGAATAAACATATTTTCACACTCTATTTGTTCAGCTGTTCTATGTGCAGCCTTCGACTCATCTGGTGTTTTGTCTAACTCCCAAAAGCGTTCGACCAGTGACTCGAGAGAACATTCCATTTTTTGAGCTACTATATTACAGCTCAATTGTCGATGATTTAATTCACCGCTATATTTGCCGGATACAATCCACCCAAATAAAGTTTTTTGGATTGAAGGAAGCTCTGTACTTAATTTAATTTGCCCGACGCACAGCAAATCAAAGAATGCTTCCGCTCCTAGCAACAAATCAATCTTTGCAGGTTTATGAAACTCTGGATCGGCCAATTCTATGTTTGCAGGTATTTTCCATTTGTCAGAAGGCAGCATTTGCCCAGGCTGACACGAAGATATATTATTTAATACCCAAAAATCGGTTGAAAAGCCATACGAATTTAAGCGAGACTGGACATAAGCAGATACTTTATGCTTTATTGATGTAGTTGATTTACCTACTGTTATGACGCTTAGTGCTGACCTTTCTCGCTGCAATCTTAATAGTTGCGCCAAAGATTCAGACATAAAATTAATTTGCGACCCTGAATCTAACAAGGCTCTGGCCACGTGAACTTGGCCAAATCGATCCTTGACCTGAACACTCGCCGTCGCTAAAATAACTTGGTCAGTGCTAAGCACGTGACCTGTGTATGCGGCACTAGGAGTTTGTTGAATTCTTGACTCATATCTATGAAGTAGGGAGTGGTGAGATTTTGTGCATACCCGACACTTCGAAGCTTTACAATTTGAAACTATATGGCCACTATTTAAACAATTTATGCATAGTTTATTACCCTTTACGAATGCAAAACGATCTGTCACCGAAATAGAGCTAAAGGAGGGACACGAATCAATTTTGTGTTCCAGGCTCTGACAATAATTGCAACTGAGTACAGTTTTCTTGCTAGATTTCTGCATTTCTTGATTGCCCTGTGCACGAAGCCTTACTGTGCCCCTTTGGATTATCTTTAGGCTTGCCTTTCGGCTTTGTTGACTCTTCTGCTGCTAAATATTGATAGCGCCTATTTAAATGAGTGGCGCAATCAGACCAGGAAGGCAGCTTGTCGTAATCAAGCTGTTCTTCGTATCTACCCTTGGTCACTTGGTCCACCTTAGACATGACCATATGGATAATCATAGCGTTGGCAATGTCCTTATCAGTTGCCAGCGACAACAGCGATGAATAAATGGCAGAAACTGTATCAATAATTGATCGCAGACCTCCTGGCGATGCCTTGGACATGCTTGGCAATTCGAACAATTGAGACACAGTATCAAAAAAAATGAGGCATTTATTATCATAAACAGCATCAAGACTCTCCAAAGCCTTTTGATAATTGCTGTCTGACAATTGAAATGGTTTCACTACTCCTAACGCTTCATCTGTTAGACATGATAGCAAGTAATTGAATTTTTCTACATTTGATAGTGAATGATCGGCATCAACCAATGTATTAAAAAGGCACCTAAAATTCCTATAAGCTGAATGCTTGCCACTAAATTTTGGAAGAGACATTTTTGGCAATTGAGCATGATGACTTGTACTAGCAGTGACAGTGCACACTTCAGGCTTGTTTTGCTTAACAGCATTTAAAAACAAAGCTTTGGTGGCAACACACAAATCCTCAAGCGCCCCTCTTGTGACACCACTTTGATCGTAACTCTCTAGTTGAGTTTGTAGGCCCATTGCCTTTCCAATATATCCTTCTAAAATCTCCAGACGACACTCGAGCTGTGTTTTTTCGAAAGATATTGTTTTTTGCTCAAACGAAGTCTTCATGCGCTCAATATCAAATTTCAGCCGATCTAATGCTTGAACTATTGTTGCCATACGCTTAGAGCTGCTTGCTGGTTTGGAATCTTCTTCATTGCCCATGATTAGTAACTTAACTTTACTAGCTTACGAACTTTAATGGGAGTAAATGCTAAGCGATATCCAGTAATCAACAAGAAAAATTAATGTTCAATGTACAACTTGACCGTTCGACCTATATACCCTTGTACCTATGTGTACAGGGTATGAGCTACGTAAGATGTAAGTACTCAGCTGAGAAGGCAAACAATTAACGGAGCAAACGGCTACACGAAATAACGGAACACTCGATGCACCAAGATCAGTCGACTTCTTTGCTAAGCAGAACAGAAGAAAAATAGCTGTAATCTCACAGCCGCTACCACCAAAGCGGAACAGGCAAATAGCGAAAGTTCAATGACCGAGTAAGCGACTTTGAACTGTGTGTTCAACAATTGCAGCAACAATTCTAAATTGTTGTACAAAACTGCAATACAACAAATGTAGCCAGCGAATTCCGAAAATTTAATTTCAATATGTAACGAATTTTAAGTTGCTTTATTTTATTTGTTTTAGTTCAAAGGCTTTAGGTAATTTATATGTATATGTACATATGTATGCGCATTTCTAACATGCAAGTATGCACACACATGTGTATAGTTGTTCGTTTTAAGATTAACTGACACCAATAATTGAGGCTCTTGTAAACTTTATGTAACTTTATATGTTTATGTACATATATGTATTAAGGTGCACAATCACACTACACAATGATTTGTTTTTGACCAATAATTTGGTATTCTCGCACAATTGCGGGTCGACACAAAGAACTCAATTTATGGTGCAGATTACCTCGTAGCTTTTGGTGGATTCCATAGACACTTCCCTTGATGAGCGGCTTGACATATCTTGGCACTTAAAAACGCGAAAACCGAATTTACACCACCAATAATCAACGAAAATAAATACTAATACCGATGTCCCTGCTCGGGCGCCAATGAAAAATCTGAATAGTTTTTCAGATACGAAATTAACGAAAACGAAATACTTTGACCCGGTATTAAAAAGATTATTGGTGTTAAATTAAATCGCCGTTCATTTGCTCAAGATCGATACAAGACTAAATTCTAATATACAATAGTTACTCTCTTTGGCCCCCTTGCAGCGGATTAAACAGACGAAGCAAAGACGAGCGTTAATAGAGTATTAGAGTTTTTGTTTTACATGTTATGTTATTTCATCAATTAACGTTTCTATGTATTGTATGTATTATCAATGTAAAAAAATTCAATGTCAAATTTCTTGTTTTTAATTTATTAATTAAAGGCGGGGGCCCCCCAACAACTATTTTATATATAAAAATCAAAAAATTAAAAATTTAAGTTTTGAAAAATTTTGAAAATGTTGTAAGGGGGGACCCTTATCACAAATTTACACCTAAATTAAGGGTTTTTCTTCGATATTTTCCACAATTTTCATCGCAAAGACTTTTCGAAGGACATTTTATACTACTTATGACTAGCTTTATCAATTTAAGTCAAAATATCAAAATTCTAAATTTTTAAAAATTTTGAAAATGTTGTAAGGGGGCACCATTATCACAAATTTACATCTAAATTAAGGGTTTTTCTTCGATATTTTCTACAATTTTCATCGCAGGACTTTTTCGAAGGACTTTTTATACTACTTATGACTAGCTTTATCAATTTAAATCAAAATATCAAAATTATAAATTTTGAAAAATTTTGAAAATGTTGTAAGGGGGGACCCTTATCACAAATTTACACCAAAATTAAGGGTTTTTCTTCGATATTTTTATCGCAAACACTTTTCGAAAGACTTTTTATACTACTTATTACTAGCTTTATCAATTTAAGTCAAAATATCAAAATTCTAAATTTTGAAAAATTTTGAAAATGTTGTAAGTGGGGACCCTTATCACAAATTTACACCTAAATTAAGGGTTTTTCTTCGATATTTTCCACAATGTTCATCGCAAAGACTTTTCGAAGGACTTTTTATACAACTTAGTACTAGCTTTATCAATTTAAGTCAAAATATCAAAATTCTAAATTTTGGAAAATTTTGAAAATGTTGTGAGGGTGGACCCTTATCACAAATTTACACCTAAATTAAGGGTTTTTCTTCGATATTTTCCACAATGTTCATCGCAAAGACTTTTCGAAGGACTTTTTATACAACTTAGTACTAGCTTTATCAATTTAAGTCAAAATATCAAAATTCTAAATTTTGAAAAATTTTGAAAATGTTGTAAGGGGGACCCTTATCACAAATTTACACCTAAATTAAGGGTTTTTCTTCGATATTTTTATCGCAAACACTTTTCGAAAGACTTTTTATACTACTTATTACTAGCTTTATCAATTTAAGTCAAAATATCAAAATTCTAAATTTTGAAAAATTTTGAAAATGTTGTAAGTGGGGACCCTTATCACAAATTTACACCTAAATTAAGGGTTTTTCTTCAATATTTTCTACAATTTTCATCGCAGGACTTTTTCGAAGGACTTTTTATACTACTTATGACTAGCTTTATCAATTTAAGTCAAAATATCAAAATTCTAAGTTTTGAAAAATTTTGAAAATGTTGTAAGGGGGGACCCTTATCACAAATTTACACCTAAATTAAGGGTTTTTCTTCGATATTTTCCACAATTTTCATCGCAAAGACTTTTCGAAGGACATTTTATACTACTTATGACTAGCTTTATCAATTTAAGTCAAAATATCAAAATTCTAAATATTGAAAAATTTTGAAAATGTTGTAAGGGGGGACCCTTATCACAAATTTCCACCTAAATTAAGTGTTTTTCTTCGATATTTTTATCGCAAACACTTTTCGAAAGACTTTTTATACTACTTATTACTAGCTTTATCAATTTAAGTCAAAATATCAAAATTCTAAATTTTGAAAAATTTTGAAAATGTTGTAAGTGGGGACCCTTATCACAAATTTACACCTAAATTAAGGGTTTTTCTTCAATATTTTCTACAATTTTCATCGCAGGACTTTTTCGAAGGACTTTTTATACTACTTATGACTAGCTTTATCAATTTAAGTCAAAATATCAAAATTCTAAATTTTGAAAAATTTTGAAAATGTTGTAAGGGGGGACCTCTATCACAAATTTACACCTAAATTAAGGGTTTTTCTTCGATATTTTTATCGCAAACACTTTTCGAAGGACTTTTTATACTACTTATGACTAGCTTTATCAATTTAAGTCAAAATATCATAATTCTAAATTTTGAAAAATTTTGAAAATGTTGTAAGGGGGGACCATTATCACAAATTTACACCTAAATTAAGGGTTTTTCTTCGATATTTTCTACAATTTTCATCGCAGGACTTTTTCGAAGGACTTTTTATACTACTTATGACTAGCTTTATCAATTTAAATCAAAATATCAAAATTATAAATTTTGAAAAATTTTGAAAATGTTGTAAGGGGGGACCCTTATCACAAATTTACACCAAAATTAAGGGTTTTTCTTCGATATTTTTATCGCAAACACTTTTCGAAGTACTTTTTATAATACTTATTACTAGCTTTATCAATTTAAGTCAAAATATCAAAATTCTAAATCTTGAAAAATTTTGAAAATGTTGTAAGGGGGACCTCTATCACAAATTTACACCTAAATTAAGGGTTTTTCTTCGATATTTTCTAAAATTTTCATCGCAGGACATTTTCGAAGGACTTTTTATACTACTTATGACTAGCTTTATCAATTTAAGTCAAAATATCAAAATTCTAAATTTTGAAAAATTTTGAAAATGTTGTAAGGGGGTACCCTTATCACAAATTTACACCTAAATTAAGGGTTTTTCTTCGATATTTTCCACAATGTTCATCGCAAAGACTTTTCGAAGGACTTTTTTTACAACTTAGTACTAGCTTTATCAATTTAAGTCAAAAAATCAAAATTCTAAATTTTGAAAAATTTTGAAAATGTTGTAAGTGGGGACCCTTATCACAAATTTACACCTAAATTAAGGGTTTTTCTTCGATATTTTCCACAATTTTCATCGCAAAGACTTTTCGAAGGACATTTTATACTACTTATGACTAGCTTTAACAATTTAAGTCAAAATATCAAAATTCTAAATTTTGAAAAATTTTGAAAATGTTGTAAGGGGGCACCATTATCACAAATTTACACCTAAATTAAGGGTTTTTCTTCGATATTTTCTACAATTTTCATCGCAGGACTTTTTCGAAGGACTTTTTATACTACTTATGACTAGCTTTATCAATTTAAGTCAAAATATCAAAATTCTACATTTTGAAAAATTTTTAAAATGTTGTAAGGGGGGACCCTTATCACAAATTTACACCTAAATTAAGGGTTTTTCTTCAATATTTTCCACAATGTTTATCGCAAAGACTTTTCGAAGGACTTTTAATACAACTTAGTACTAGCTTTATCAATTTAAGTCAAAATATCAAAATCCTAAATTTTGAAAAATTTTGAAAATGTTGTAAGGGGGGACCCTTATCACAAATTTACACCTAAATTAAGGGTTTTTCTTCGATATTTTCCACAATTTTCATCGCAAAGACTTTTCGAAGGACATTTTATACTACTTATGACTAGCTTTATCAATTTAAGTCAACATATCAAAATTCTAAATTTTGAAAAATTTTGAAAATGTTGTAAGGGGGGACTTCTATCACAAATTTACACCTAAATTAAGGGTTTTTCTTCGATATTTTCTACAATTTTCATCGCAAAGACTTTTCGAAGGACATTTTATACTACTTATGACTAGTTTTATCAATTTAAGTCAAAATATCAAAATTCTAAATTTTGAAAAATTTTGAAAATGTTGTAAGGGGGGACCTCTATCACAAATTTACACCTAAATTAAGGGTTTTTCTTCGATATTTTCTACAATTTTCATCGCAAAGACTTTTCGAAGGACATTTTATACTACTTATGACTAGTTTTATCAATTTAAGTCAAAATATCAAAATTCTAAGTTTTGAAAAATTTTGAAAATGTTGTAAGGGGGACCCTTATCACAAATTTACACCTAAATTAAGGGTTTTTCTTCGATATTTTCCACAATTTTCATCGCAAAGACTTTTCGAAGGACATTTTATACTACTTATTACTAGCTTTATCAATTTAAATCAAAATATCAAAATTCTAAATTTTGAAAATGTTGTAAGGGGGGACCCTTATCACAAATTTACACCTAAATTAAGGGTTTTTCTTCGATATTTTCCACAATTTTCATCGCAAAGACTTTTCGAAGGACATTTTATACTACTCATTACTAGCTTTAAAAAAGTACTAGCTTTATCAATTTAAGTCAAAATATCAAAATTCTAAATTTTGGAAAATTTTGAAAATGTTGTAAGGGGGGACCCTTATCACAAATTTATACCTAAATTAAGGGTTTTTCTTCGATATTTTCTACAATTTTCATCGCAAAGACTTTTCGAAGGACATTTTATACTACTCATTACTAGCTTTAAAAAAGTACTAGCTTTATCAATTTAAGTCAAAATATCAAAATTCTAAATTTTGGAAAATTTTGAAAATGTTGTAAGGGGGGACCCTTATCACAAATTTACAACTAAATTAAGGGTTTTTCTTCGATATTTTCTACAATTTTCATCGCAAAGACTTTTCGAAGGACATTTTATACTACTTATGAATAGCTTTATCAATTTAAGTCAAAATATCAAAATTCTAAATTTTGAAAAATTTTGAAAATGTTGTAAGGGGGGACCTCTATCACAAATTTACACCTAAATTAAGGGTTTTTCTTCGATATTTTCTACAATTTTCATCGCAAAGACTTTTCGAAGGACATTTTATACTACGAGTACTTATGACTAGTTTTATCAATTTAAGTCAAAATATCAAAATTCTAAGTTTTGAAAAATTTTGAAAATGTTGTAAGGGGGGACCCTTATCACAAATTTACACCTAAATTAAGGGTTTTTCTTCGATATTTTCCACAATGTTCATCGCAAAGACTTTTCGAAGGACTTTTTATACAACTTAGTACTAGCTTTATCAATTTAAGTCAAAATATCAAAATTCTAAATTTTCAAAAATTTTGATAAATTTTGAAAATGTTGTATGGGGGGACCCTTATCACAAATTTACACCTAAATTAAGGGTTTTTCTTCGATATTTTCCACAATTTTCATCGCAAAGACTTTTCGAAGGACATTTTATACTACTTATGACTAGCTTTATCAATTTAAGTCAAAATATCAAAATTCTAAATTTTGAAAAATTTTGAAAATTTTGTAAGTGGGTACCCTTATCACAAATTTACACCTAAATTAAGGGTTTTTCTTCAATATTTTCCACAATGTTCATCGCAAAGACTTTTCGAAGGACTTTTTATACAACTTAGTACTAGCTTTATCAATTTAAGTCAAAATATCAAAATTCTAAATTTTGAAAAATTTTGAAAATGTTGTAAGTGGGGACCCTTATCACAAATTTACACCTAAATTAAGGGTTTTTCTTCAATATTTTCTACAATTTTCATCGCAGGACTTTTTCGAAGGACTTTTTATACTACTTATGACTAGCTTTGTCAATTTAAGTCAAAATATCAAAATTCTTAATTTTGAAAAATTTTGAAAATGTTGTAAGGGGGGACCCTTATCACAAATTTACACCAAAATTAAGGGTTTTTCTTCGATATTTTTATCGCAAACACTTTTCGAAGGACGTTTTATACTACTTATGACTAGCTTTATCAATTTAAATCAATATCAAAATTCTAAATTATGAAAAATTTTGAAAATGTTGTAAGTGGGGACCCTTATCACAAATTTACACCTAAATTAAGGGTTTTTCTTCAATATTTTCTACAATTTTCATCGCAGGACTTGTTCGAAGGACTTTTTATACTACTTATGACTAGCTTTATCAATTTAAGTCAAAATATCAAAATTCTAAATTTTGAAAAATTTTGAAAATGTTGTAAGGGGGGACTATTATCACAAATTTACACCTAAATTAAGGGTTTTTCTTCGATATTTTCTACAATTTTCATCGCAGGACTTGTTCGAAGGACTTTTTATACTACTTATGACTAGCTTTATTAATTTAAATCAAAATATCAAAATTCTAAATTTTGAAAAATTTTGAAAATGTTGTAAGGGGGGACCCTTATCACAAATTTACACAAAAATTAAGGGTTTTTCTTCGATATTTTTATCGCAAACACTTTTCGAAGGACTTTTTATACTACTTATTACTAGCTTTATCAATTTAAGTCAAAATATCAAAATTCTAAATTTTGAAAAATTTTGAAAATGTTGTAAGTGGGGACCCTTATCACAAATTTACACCTAAATTAAGGGTTTTTCTTCAATATTTTCTACAATTTTCATCGCAGGACTTTTTCGAAGGACTTTTTATACTACTTATGACTAGCTTTGTCAATTTAAGTCAAAATATCAAAATTCTAAATTTTGAAAAAGTTTGAAAATGTTGTAAGGGGGGACCATTATCACAAATTTACACCAAAATTAAGGGTTTTTCTTCGATATTTTTATCGCAAACACTTTTCGAAGGACTTTTTATACTACTTATTACTAGCTTTATCAATTAAAGTCAAAATATCAAAATTCTAAATTTTGAAAAATTTTGAAAATGTTGTAAGGGGGGACCTCTATCACAAATTTACACCTAAATTAATGGTTTTTCTTTGATATTTTCTAAAATTTTCATCGCAGGACATTTTCGAAGGACTTTTTATACTACTTATGACTAGCTTTATCAATTTAAGTCAAAATATCAAAATTCTAAATTTTGAAAAATTTTGAAAATGTTGTAAGGGGGGACCCTTATCACAAATTTACACCTAAATTAAGGGTTTTTCTTCAATATTTTCCACAATGTTCATGTTAGTACTAGCTTTATCAATTTAAGTCAAAATATCAAAATTCTAAATTTTGAAAAATTTTGAAAATGTTGTAAGTGGGGACCCATATCACAAATTTACACCAAACTTAAGGGTTTTTCTTCGATATTTTCCATAATTTTCATCGCAAAGACTTTTCGAAGAACTTTTTATACTACTTATGACTAGCTTCATCAATTTAAGTCAAAATATCAAAATTCTAAATTTTGAAAAATTTTGAAAATGTTGTAATGGGGGACCCTTATCACAAATTTACACCAAAATTAAGGGTTTTTCTTCGATATTTTTATCGCAAACACTTTTCGAAGGACTTTTTATACTACTTATGACTAGCTTTATCAATTTAAATCAAAATATCAAAATTATAAATTTTGAAAAATTTTGAAAATGTTGTAAGGGGGGACCCTTATCACAAATTTACACCTAAATTAAGGGTTTTTCTTCGATATTTTTATCGCAAACACTATTCGAAGGACTTTTTATACTACTTATTACTAGCTTTATCAATTTAAGTCAAAATATCAAAATTCTAAATTTTGAAAATGTTGTAAGGGGGGACCCTTATCACAAATTTACACCTAAATTAAGGGTTTTTCTTCGATATTTTTATCGCAAACACTTTTCGAAGTACTTTTTATACTACTTATGACTAGCTTTATCAATTTAAATCAAAATATCAAAATTCTAAATTTTGAAAAATTTTGAAAATGTTGTAAGGGGGGACCCTTATCACAAATTTACACCTAAATTAAGGGTTTTTCTTCGATATTTTCCACAATGTTCATCGCAAAGACTTTTCGAAGGACTTTTTATACAAGTTAGTACTAGCTTTATCAATTTAAGTCACAATATCAAAATTCTAAATTTTGAAAAATTTTGAAAATGTTGTAAGGGGGGACCCTTATCATAAATTTACACCTAAATTAAGGGTTTTTCTTCGATATTTTCTACAATTTTCATCAAAGGACTTTTTCGAAGGACTTTTTATACAACTTAGTACTAGCTTTAACAATTTAAGTCAAAATATCAAAATTCTAAATTTTAAAAAATTTTGAAAAATTTAGAAAATTTTGTAAGGGGGGACCCTTTTCATAAATTTACACCTAAATTAATGGTTTTTTTTCGATATTTTCCACAATGTTCATCGCAAAGACTTTTCGAATGACTTTTTATACAACTTAGTACTAGCTTTAACAATTTAAGTCAAAATATCAAAATTCTAAATTTTAAAAAATTTTGAAAAATTTAGAAAATTTTGTAAGGGGGGACCCTTTTCATAAATTTACACCTAAATTAAGGGTTTTTCTTCGATATTTTCCACAATGTTCATCGCAAAGACTTTTCGAAGGACTTTTTATACAAGTTAGTACTAGCTTTATCAATTTAAGTCAAAATATCAAAATTCTACATTTTTAAAAATTTTGAAAATGTTTTAAGGGGGTACCCTCATCACAAATTTACACCTAAATTAAGGGTTTTTCTTCGATATTTTCCATAATGTTCATCGCAAAGACTTTTCGAAGGACTTTTTATACAACTTAGTACTAGCTTTATCAATTTAAGTCAAAATATCAAAATTCTACATTTTGAAAAATTTTGAAAATGTTGTAAAATTTACACCTAAATTAAGGGTTTTTCTTCGATATTTTCTACAATTTTCATCGCAGTACTTTTTCGAAGGTCTTTTTATACTACTTATGACTAGCTTTATCAATTTAAATCAAAATATCAAAATTCTACATTTTTAAAAATTTTGAAAATGATGTAAGGGGGGACCCTTATTACAAAGTTACACAAAAATTAAGGGTTTTTCTACGATATTTTCTACAATATTCATCGCAGGACTTTTTCGAAGTACTTTTTATACAACTTAGTCCTAGCTTTATCAATTTAAGTCAAAATATCAAAATTCTAAATTTTGAAAAATTTTGAAAATGTTGTAAGGGGGGACCCTTATCACAAATTTACACCAAAATTAAGGGTTTTTCTTCGATATTTTCCACAATGTTCATCGCAAAGACTTTTCGAAGGACTTTTTATACAACTTAGTACTAGCTTTATCAATTTAAGTCAAAATATCAAAATTCTAAATTTTCAAAAATTTTGAAAAATTTTGAAAATGTTGTGAGGGGGGACCCTTATCACAAATTTACACCAAAATTAAGGGTTTTTCTTCAATATTTTCCACAATGTTCATCGCAAAGACTTTTCGAAGGACTTTTTATACAACTTAGTGCTAGCTTTATCAATTTAAATCAAAATATCAAAATTCTAAATTTTCAAAAATTTTGAAATATTTTGAAAATGTTGTAAGGGGGGACCCTTATCACAAATTTACACCTAAATTAAGGGTTTTTCTTCGATATTTTTATCGCAAACACTTTTCGAAGGACTTTTTATATTACTTATGACTAGCTTTATCAATTTAAATCAATATCAAAATTCTAAATTTTGAAAAATTTTGAAAATGTTGTAAGGGGGGACCCTTATCAAAAATTTACACCTAAATTAAGGGTTTTTCTTCAATATTTTCCACAATTTTCATCGCATAGACTTTTCGAAGGACATTTTATACTACTTATTACTAGCTTTATCAATTTAAGTCAAAATATCAAAATTCTAAATTTTGAACAATTTTGAAAATGTTGTAAGGGGGGACCATTATCACAAATTTACACCTAAATTAAGGGTATTTCTTCGATATTTTCTACAATTTTCATCGCAGGACTTTTTCGAAGGACTTTTTATACTACTTATGACTAGCTTTATCAATTTAAATAAAAATATCAAAATTACAAATTTTGAAAAATTTTGAAAATGTTGTAAGGGGGGACCCTTATCACAAATTTACACCTAAATTAAGGGTTTTTCTTCAATATTTTCTACAATTTTCATCGCAGGACTTTTTCGAAGGACTTTTTATACTACTTATGACTAGCTTTATCAATTTAAGTCAAAATATAAAAATTCTAAATTTTGAAAAATTTTTAAAATGTTGTAAGGGGGGACCCTTATCACAAATTTACACCTAAATTAAGGGGTTTTCTTCAATATTTTCCACAATGTTCATCGCAAAGACTTTTCGAAGGACTTTTTATACAACTTAGTACTAGCTTTATCAATTTAAGTCAAAATATCAAAATTCTAAATTTTGAAAAATTTTGAAAATGTTGTAAGGGGGACCCTTATCACAAATTTACACCTAAATTAAGGGTTTTTCTTCGATATTTTCCACAATTTTCATCGCAAAGACTTTTCGAAGGACATTTTATACTACTTATGACTAGCTTTATCAATTTAAGTCAAAATATCAAAATTCTAAATTTTGAAAAATTTTGAAAATGTTGTAAGGGGGACCCTCATCACAAATTTACACCTAAATTAATGTTCATCGCAAAGTTTTTTCGAAGGACTTTTTATACAACTTAGTACTAGCTTTATCAATTTAAGTCAAAATATCAAAATTCTAAAATTTGAAAAATTTTGAAAATGTTGTAAGGGGGGACCCTTATCACAAATTTACACCTAAATTAAGGGTTTTTCTTCGATATTTTCCACAATTTTCATCGCAAAGACTTTTCGAAGGACATTTTATACTACTTATGACTAGCTTTATCAATTTAAATCAAAATATCAAAATTCTAAGTTTTGAAAAATTTTGAAAATGTTGTAAGGGGGGACCCTTATCACAAATTTAGACCAAAATTAAGGGTTTTTCTTCGATATTTTTATCGCAAAGACTTTTCGAAGGACTTTTTATACTACTTATGACTAGCTTTATCAATTTAAATCAATATCAAAATTCTAAATTTGGAAAAATTTTGAAAATGTTGTCAGGGGGACGCTTATCACAAATTTACACCTAAATTAAGGGTTTTTCTTCGATATTTTCCACAATTTTCATCGCAAAGACTTTTCGAAGGGCATTTTATACTACTTATGACTAGCTTTATCAATTTAATTCAAAATATCAAAATTCTAAATTTAGAAAAATTTTGAAAATGTTGTAAGGGGGGACCATTATCACAAATTTACACCTAAATTAAGGGTTTTTCTTCGATATTTTCTACAATTTGCATCGCAGGACTTTTTCGAAGGACTTTTTATACTACTTATGACTAGCTTTATCAATTTAAATCAAAATATCAAAATTCTAAATTTTGTAAAATTTTGAAAATGTTGTAAGGGGGGACCATTATCACAAATTTACACCTAAATTAAGGGTTTTTCTTCGATATTTTCTACAATTTTCATCGCAAAGACTTTTCGAATGACTTTTTATACTACTTATGACTAGCTTTATCAATTTAAGTCAAAATATCAAAATTCTAAATTTTGAAAAATTTTGAAAATGTTGTAAGGGGGGACCCTTATCACAAATGTACACCTAAATTAAGGGTTTTTCTTCAATATTTTCCACAATTTTCATCGCAAAGACTTTTCGAAGGACATTTTATACTACTTATGACTAGCTTTATCAATTTAAGTCAAAATATCAAAATTCTAAATTTAGAAAAATTTTGAAAATGTTGTAAGGGGGGACAATTATCACAAATTTACACCTAAATTAAGGGTTTTTCTTCGATATTTTCTACAATTTGCATCGCAGGACTTTTTCGAAGGACTTTTTATACTACTTATGACTAGCTTTATCAATTTAAGTCAAAATAAAAAAATTCTAAATTTTGAAAAATTTTGAAAATGTTGTAAGGGGGGACCCTTATCACAAATTTACACCAAAATTAAGGGTTTTTCTTCGATATTTTTATCGCAAACACTTTTCGAAGGACTTTTTATACTACTTATTACTAGCTTTATCAATTTAAATCAATATCAAAATTATAAATTTTGAAAAATTTTGAAAATGTTGTAAGGGGGGACCCTTATCACAAATTTACACCTAAATTAAGGGTTTTTCTTCAATATTTTCCACAATTTTCATCGCAAAGACTTTTCGAAGGACATTTTATACTACTTATTACTAGCTTTATCAATTTAAGTCAAAATATCAAAATTCTAAATTTAGTAAAATTTTGAAAATGTTGTAAGGGGGGACCATTATCACAAATTTACACCTAAATTAAGGGTTTTTCTTCGATATTTTCTACAATTTTCATCGCAGGACTTTTTCGAAGGACTTTTTATACTACTTATGACTAGCTTTATCAATTTAAATCAAAATATCAAAATTCTAAATTTTGAAAAATTTTGAAAATGTTGTAAAGGGGGACCCTTATCACAAATTTACACCAAAATTAAGGGTTTTTCTTCGATATTTTTATCGCAAACACTTTTCGAAGGACTTTTTATACTACTTATTACTAGCTTTATCAATTTAAGTCAAAATATCAAAATTCTAAATTTTGAAAAATTTTGAAATGTTGTAAGGGGGACCCCCCATATCACAAATTTACACCTAAATTAAGGGTTTTTCTTCGATATTTTCCATAATTTTCATCGCAAAAATTTTATACATATTTCAATTTAAGTCAAAATATCAAAATTCTAAATTTTGAAAATTTTGAAAATGTTGCCTGGGGGGGCCCTTATCACAAATTTACACCTAAATTAAGGGTTTTTCTTCGATATTTTCCACAATTTCATCGCAAATTTTAATATACTAGCTTATCAATTTAATCAAAATATCAAAATTTAAATTTAATTACTTTATCGCAAAGACTTGTCGAAAGACATTTTATACTACTTATGACTAGCTTTATCAATTTAAATCAAAATATCAAAATTCTAAATTGTGAAAAATTTTGAAAATGTTGTAAGGGGAACCCTTATCACAAATTTACACCTAAATTAAGGGTTTTTCTTCGATATTTTCCACAATTTCATCGCAAAGACTTTTCGAAAGACATTTTATACAACTTAGTACTAGCTTTATCAATTTAAATCAAAATATCAAAATTCTAAATTTTTAAAAATTTTGAAAATGTTGTAAGGGGGGACCCTTAACACCTAAATTAAGGGTTTTTCTTCAATATTTTCCACAATTTTCATCGCAAAGACTTTTCGAAGGACATTTTATACTACTTATTACTAGCTTTATCAATTTAAATCAAAATATCAAAATTCTAAATTGTGAAAAATTTTGAAAATGTTGTAAGGGGGGACCCTTATCACAAATTTACACCTAAATTAAGGGTTTTTCTTCGATATTTTCCACAATGTTCATCGCAAAGACTTTTTGAAGGACTTTTCATACAACTTATTACTAGCTTTATCAATTTAAGTCAAAATATCAAAATTCTAAGTTTTGAAAAATTTTGAAAATGTTGTAAGGGGGGACCCTTATCACAAATTTACACCAAAATTAAGGGTTTTTCGTCGATATTTTTATCGCAAACACTTTTCGAAGGACTTTTTATACTACTTATGACTAGCTTTATCAATTTAAATCAAAATTTTGAAGGACACTTTATACTACTTATTACTAGCTTTATCAATTTTAGTCAAAATAACAAAATTCTAAATTTTGAAAAATTTTGAAAATGTTGTAAGGGGGGACCCTTATCACAAATTTACACCTAAATTAAGGGTTTTTCTTCGATATTTTCCACAATTTTCATCGCAAAGACTTTTCGAAGGACATTTTATACTACTTATGACTAGCTTTATCAATTTAAGTCAAAATATAAAAATTCTAAATTTTGAAAAATTTTGAAAATGTTGTAAGGGGGGACCCTTATCACAAATTTACACCTAAATTAAGGGTTTTTCTTCGATATTTTCCACAATGTTCATCGCAAAGTCTTTTCGAAGGACTTTTTATACAACTTAGTACTAGCTTTATCAATTTAAGTCAAAATATCAAAATTCTAAATTTTGAAAAATTTTGAAAATGTTGTAAGGGGGGACCCTTATCACAAATTTACACTTAAATTAAGGGTTTTTCTTCGATATTTTCCACAATTTTCATCGCAAAGACTTTTCGAAGGACATTTTATACTACTTATGACTAGCTTTATCAATTTAAGTCAAAATATCAAAATTCTAAATTTTGAAAATTTTTGAAAATGTTGTAAGGGGGGACCCTTATCACAATTTTACACCTAAATTAAGGGTTTTTCTTCGATATTTTCCACAATTTTCATCGCAGACTTTTCGAAGGACATTTTATACTACTTATTACTAGCTTTATCAATTTAAATCAAAATATCAAAATTCTAAATTTTGAAAAATTTTGAAAATGTTGTAAGGGGGGACCCTATCACAAATTTACACCTAAATTAAGGGTTTTTCTTCGATATTTTCCACAATTTTCATCGCAAAGACTTTTCGAAGGACATTTTATACTACTTATGACTAGCTTTATCAATTTAAGTCAAAATATCAAAATTCTGAATTTTGTAAAATTTTCAAAATGTTGTAAGGGGGGACCCTTATCACAAATTTACAACTAAATTAAAGGTTTTTCTTCGATATTTTCCACAATTTCATCGCAAAGACTTTTCGAAAGACATTTTATTCTACTTATTACTAGCTTTATCAATTTAAGTCAAAATATCAAAATTCTAAATTTTGGAAAATTTTGAAAATGTTGTAAGGGGGGACCCTTATCACAAATTTACACCTAAATTAATTGTTTTTCTTCGATATTTTCCACAATTTTCATCGCAAAGACTTTTCGAAGGACATTTTATACTACTTATGACTAGCTTTATTTAATTTAAATCAAAATATCAAAATTCTAAATTTTTAAAAATTTTGAAAATGTTTTAAGGGGGGACCCTTAACACCTAAATTAAGGGTTTTTCTTCGATATTTTCCACAATTTTCATCGCAAAGACTTTTCGAAGGACATTTTATACTACTTATGACTAGCTTTATCAATTTAAGTCAAAATATCAAAATTCTAAATTTTGAAAAATTTTGAAAATGTTGTAAGGGGGGACCCTTATCACAAATTTACACCTAAATTAATGGTTTTTCTTCGATATTTTCCACAATTTTCATCGCAAAGACTTTTCGAAGGACATTTTATACTACTTATGACTAGCTTTATCAATTTAAATCAAAATATCAAAATTCTAAATTTTTAAAAATTTTGAAAATGTTGTAAGGGGGGACCCTTAACACCTAAATTAAGTGTTTTTCTTCGATATTTTCCACAATGTTCATCGCAAAGACTTTTCGAAAGACATTTTATACTACTTATTACTAGCTTTATCAATTTAAGTCAAAATATCAAAATTCTAAATTTTTGGAAAATTTTGAAAATGTTGTAAGGGGGGACCCTTATCACAAATTTACACCTAAATTAATGGTTTTTCTTCGATATTTTCCACAATTTTCATCGCAAAGACTTTTCGAAGGACATTTTATACTACTTATGACTAGCTTTATCAATTTAAATCAAAATATCAAAATTCTAAATTTTTAAAAATTTTGAAAATGTTGTAAGGGGGGACCCTTAACACCTAAATTAAGGGTTTTTCTTCGATATTTTCCACAATGTTCATCGCAAAGTCTTTTCGAAGGACATTTTATACTACTTATGACTAGCTTTATCAATTTAAGTCAAAATATCAAAATTCTAAATTTTGGAAAATTTTGAAAATGTTGTAAGGGGGGACCCTTATCAAAATTTACACCTAAATTAAAGGTTTTTCTTCGATATTTTCCACAATTTCATCGCAAAGACTTTTCGAAAGACATTTTATACTACTTATTACTAGCTTTATCAATTTAAGTCAAAATATCAAAATTCTAAATTTTGGAAAATTTTGAAAATGTTGTAAGGGGGGACCCTTATCACAAATTTACACCTAAATTAATTGTTTTTCTTCGATATTTTCCACAATTTTCATCGCAAAGACTTTTCGAAGGACATTTTATACTACTTATGACTAGCTTTATCAATTTAAATCAAAATATCAAAATTCTAAATTTTTAAAAATTTTGAAAATGTTGTAAGGGGGGACCCTTAACACCTAAATTAAGGGTTTTTCTTCGATATTTTCCACAATGTTCATCGCAAAGTCTTTTCGAAGGACATTTTATACTACTTATGACTAGCTTTATCAATTTAAGTCAAAATATCAAAATTCTAAATTTTGAAAAATTTTCAAAATGTTGTAAGGGGGGACCCTTAACACAAATTTACACCTAAATTAAGGGTTTTTCTTCTATTTTTTTCACAATTTTCATCGCAAAGACTTTTCGAAGTACATTTTATACTACTTATTACTAGCTTTAAAAAAGTACTAGCTTTATCAATTTAAGTCAAAATATCAAAATTCTAAATTTTGAAATATTTTGAAAATAATGTAAGGGGGGCCCTTATCACAAATTTACACTTAAATTAAGGGTTTTTTCTTCGATGTTTTCCACAATTTCATCGCAAATATTTTCGAAAGACATTTTATACTACCTTTGACTAGCTTTATCAATTTAAGTCAAAATATCAAAATTCTAAATTTTTAAAAATTTTGAAAATGTTGTAAGGGGGGACCCTCATCACAAATTTACACCTAAATTAAGGATTTTTCTTCGATATTTTCCACAATTTTCATCGCAAAGACTTTTCGAAGGACATTTTATACTACTTATGACTAGCTTTATCAATTTAAGTCAAAATATCAAAATTCTAAATTTTGAAAAATTTTCAAAATGTTGTAAGGGGGGACCCTTAACACAAATTTACAGCTAAATTAAGGGTTTTTCTTCTATTTTTTTTGCAATTTTCATCGCAAAGACTTTTCGAAGGACATTTTATACTACTTATTACTAGCTTTAAAAAAGAACTAGCTTTATCAATTTAAGTCAAAATATCAAAATTCTAAATTTTGAAATATTTTGAAAATGTTGTAAGGGGGGACCCTTATCACAAATTTACACCTAAATTAAGGGTTTTTCTTCGATATTTTCCACAATTTTCATCGCAAAGACTTTTCGAAGGACATTTTATACTACTTATGACTAGCTTTATCAATTTTAGTCAAAATATCAAAATTCTAAATTTTTAAAAATTTTGAAAATGTTGTAAGGGGGGCCCTTATCACAAATTTACACCTAAATTAAGGGTCTTTTCTTCGATGTTTTCCACAATTTCATCGCAAATACTTTTCGAAAGACATTTTATACTACTTATGACTAGCTTTATCAATTTAAGTCAAAATATCAAAATTCTAAATTTTGAAAAATTTTGAAAATGTTGTAAGGGGACACTCATCACAAATTTACACCTAAATTAAAGATTTTTCTTCGATATTTTCTACAATTTTCATCGCAAAGACTTTTCGAAGGACATTTTATACTACTTATGACTAGCTTTATCAATTTAAGTCAAAATATCAAAATTCTAAGTTTTGAAAAATTTTGAAAATGTTGTAAGGGGGGACCCTCATCACAAATTTACACCTAAATTAAGGGTTTTTTTTCGATATTTTCCACAATTTTCATCGCAGAGACTTTTCGAAGGACATTTGATACTACTTATGACTAGCTTTATCAATTTAAGTCAAAATATCAAAATTCTAAATTTTGAAAAATTTTGAAAATGTTGTAAGGGGGGACCCTTATCACAAATTTACACCTATATTAAGGGTTTTTCTTCGATATTTTCCACAATTTTCATCGCAAAGACTTTTCGAAGGACATTTTATACTACTTATGACTAGCTTTATCAATTTAAGTCAAAATATCAAAATTCTAAATTTTGAAAAATTTTGAAAATGTTGTAAGGGGGGACCCTTATCACAAATTTACACCTAAATTAAGGGTTTTTCTTCGATATTTTCCACAATTTTCATCGCAAAGACTTTTCGAAGGACATTTTATACTACTTATGACTAGCTTTATCAATTTAAGTCAAAATATCAAAATTCTAAATTTTGAAAAATTTTGAAAATGTTGTAAGGGGACACTCATCACAAATTTACACCTAAATTAAGGGTTTTTTTTCGATATTTTCCACAATTTTTATCGCAGAGACTTTTCGAAGGACATTTGATACTACTTATGACTAGCTTTATCAATTTAAGTCAAAATATCAAAATTCTAAATTTTGAAAAATTTTGAAAATGTTGTAAGGGGGGACCCTTATCACAAATTTACACCTAAATTAAGGGTTTTTCTTCGATATTTTCCACAATTTTCATCGCAAAGACTTTTCGAAGGACATTTTATACTACTTATGACTAGCTTTATCAATTTAAGTCAAAATATCAAAATTCTAAATTTTGAAAAATTTTGAAAATGTTGTAAGGGGGGACCCTTATCACAAATTTACACCTAAATTAAGGGTTTTTCTTCGATATTTTCCACAATTTTCATCGCAAAGACTTTTCGAAGGACATTTTATACTACTTATGACTAGCTTTATCAATTTAAGTCAAAATATCAAAATTCTAAATTTTGAAAAATTTTGAAAATGTTGTAAGGGGGGACCCTTATCACAAATTTACACCTAAATTAAGGGTTTTTCTTCGATATTTTCCACAAATTTTCATCTCGCAAAGAAAGACTTTTCGAAGGACATTTTATACTACTTAGTACTAGCTTTATCAATTTAAGTCAAAATATCAAAATTCTAAAATTTGAAAAATTTTGAAAATGTTGTGAGGGGGACCCTTATCACAAATTTACACCTAAATTAAGGGTTTTTCTTCGATATTTTCCACAATGTTCATCGCAAAGACTTTTTGAAGGACTTTTTATACTACTTATGACTAGCTTTATCAATTTAAGTCAAAATATCAAAATTCTAAATTTTGAAAAATTTTGAAAATGTTGTAAGGGGGGACCCTTATCACAAATTTACACCTAAATTACGGGTTTTTCTTCGATATTTTCCACAATGTTCATCGCAAAGACTTTTGGAAGGACTTTTTATAGAACTTAGTACTAGCTTTATCAATTTAAGTCAAAATATCAAAATTTTAAAATTTGAAAAATTTTGAAAATGTTGTAAGGGGGGACCCTTATCACAAATTTACACCTAAATTAAGGGTTTTTCTTCGATATTTTCCACAATGTTCATCGCAAAGACTTTTGGAAGGACTTTTTATACAACTTAGTACTAGCTTTATCAATTTAAGTCAAAATATCAAAATTCTAAAATTTGAAAAATTTTGAAAATGTTGTGAGGGGGGACCCTTATCACAAATTTACACCAAAATTAAGGGTTTTTCTTCGATATTTTTATCGCAAACACTTTTCGAAGGACTTTTTATACTACTTATGACTAGCTTTATCAATTTTAATCAAAATATCAAAATTCTAAATTTTTAAAAATTTTGAAAATGTTGTAAGGGGGGACCCTTATCACAAATTTACACCTAAATTAAGGGTTTTTCTTCGATATTTTCCACAATTTTCATCGCAAAGACTTTTTCGAAGGACATTTTATACTACTTATGACTAGCTTTATCAATTTAAGTCAAAATATCAAAATTCTAAATTTTGAAAAATTTTGAAAATGTTGTAAGGGGGGACGCTTATCACAAATTTACACCTAAATTAAGGGTTTTTCTTCGATATTTTCCACAATGTTCATCGCAAAGACTTTTCGAAGGACATTTTATACTACTTATTACTAGCTTTATCAATTAAAGTCAAAATATCAAAATTCTAAGTTTTGAAAAATTTTGAAAATGTTGTAAGGGGGGACCCTTATCACAAATTTACACCAAAATTAAGGGTTTTTCTTCGATATTTTTATCGCAAACACATTTCGAAGGACTTTTTATACTACTTATGACTAGCTTTATCAATTTTAATCAAAATATAAAAATTCTAAATTTTTAAAAATTTTGAAAATGTTGTAAGGGGGGACCCTTATCACAAATTTACACCTAAATTAAGGGTTTTTCTTCGATATTTTCCACAATTTTCATCGCAGGACTTTTTCGAAGGACTTTTTATACTACTTATGACTAGCTTTATCAATTTAAAACAAAATATCAAAATTCTAAAATTTGAAAAATTTTGAAAATGTTGTGAGGGGGATCGTTATCACAAATTTACACCTAAATTAAGGGTTTTTCTTCGATATTTTCCACAATTGTCATGGCAAAGACTTTTCGAAGGACATTTTATACTACTTATTACTAGCTTTATCAATTTAAGTCAAAATATCAAAATTCTAAATTTTTAAAAATTTTGAAAATGTTGTAAGGGGGGACCCTTATCACAAATTTACACCTAAATTAAGGGTTTTTCTTCGATATTTTCCACAATTTTCATCGCAAAGACTTTTCGAAGGACATTTTATACTACTTATTACTAGCTTTATCAATTTAAGTCCAAATATCAAAATTCTAAATTTTTAAAAATTTTGAAAATGTTGTAAGGGGGGACCCTTATCACAAACTTACACCTAAATTAAGGGTTTTTCTTCAATATTTTCCACAATTTTCATCGCAAAGACTTTTCGAAGGACATTTTATACTACTTATGACTAGCTTCATCAATTTAAGTCAAAATATCAAAATTCTAAATTTTGAAAAATTTTTGAAAATGTTGTAAGGGGGACCCTTATCAAAAATTTACACCTAAGGGTTTTTCTTCATTCAGAATTTTCCACAATTTTCATCGAGACTTTTTCGAAGGACATTTTTATACTACTTATGACTAGCTTTATCAATTTAAGTCAAAATATCAAAATTCTAAATTTTGAAAAATTTTGAAAATGTTGTAAGGGGGGACCCTTATCACAAATTTACACCTAAATTAAGGGTTTTTCTTCGATATTTTCCACAATTTTCATCGCAAAGACTTTTCGAAGGACTTTTTATACTACTTATGACTAGCTTTTTATCAATTTAAGTCAAAATATCAAAATTCAAAACTTTGAAAATTTTTGAAAATGTTGTAAGGGGGGACCCTTATCACAAATTTACACCTAAATTAAGGGTTTTTCTTCGATATTTTCCACAATTTTCATCGCAAAGACTTTTCGAAGGACATTTTTATACAACTTAGTACTAGCTTTATCAATTTAAGTCAAAATATCAAAATTCTAAATTTTGAAAAATTTTGAAAATGTTGTAAGGGGGACCCTTATCACAAATTTACACCTAAATTACGGGTTTTTCTTCGATATTTTCACTGATCGCAAACACATTTCGAAGGACTTTTATACTACTTATGACTAGCTTTATCAATTTTAATCAAAATCTTCAAAAATTCTAAATTCTTTAAAAATTTTTGAAAATGTTGTAAGGGGGGACCCTTATAACAAATTTTTACACCTAAATTAAGGGTTTTTCTTCGATATTTTCCACAATTTCCATCGCAGGACTTTTCCAAGATCTTTTTATACTACTTATGACTAGCTTTATCAATTTAAAACAAAATGATGAAAATTCTAAAATTTGAAAGAATTTTGAAAATGTTGTGAGGGGGGATCGTTATCACAAATTTACACCTAAATTAACGGTTTTTCTTCGATATTTTCCACAATTGGTCATGGCAAAAGACTTTTCGAAGGACATTTTATACTACTTATTACTAGCTTTATCAATTTAAGTCAAAATATCAAAATTCTAAATTTTTAAAAATTTTGAAAATGATTCATAAGGGGGACCCTTATCAAAAATTTACACCTAAATTAAGGGTTTTTCTTCGATATTTTCCACAATTTTCATCGTAAAGGAGCTTTTCGAAGGACACTTTATACTACTTATTACTAGCTTTATCAATTTAAGTCCAAATATCAAAATTCTAAATTTTTAAAAATTTTGAAAATGTTGTAAGGGGGGACCCTTATCACAAACTTACACCTAAATTAAGGGTTTTTCTTCAATATTTTCCACAATTTTCATCGCAAAGACTTTTCGAAGGACATTTTATACTACTTGCCATGACTAGCTTCCATCAATTTAAGTCAAAATATCAAAATTCTAAATTTTGAAAAATTTTGAAAATGTTGTGAGGGGGGGACCATTAGGTCAAAAATTTACACCTAAATTAAGGGTTTTTCTTCGATATTTTCCACAATTTCATCGTAGTAGGACTTTCTGAAGGACATTTTATACTACTTAGGACTAGCTTCATCAATTTAAGTCAAAATATCAAAAATCCAATTTTGAAAAATTTTGAAAATGTTGCTAAGGGGGGACCCTTATCACAATTTACAACTAAATTAACGGTTTTTTCTTCGATATTTTCCACAATTGTCATGGCACAAGACTTTTTCGAAGGACATTTTATACTACTTATGACTAGCTTTATCAATTTAAGTCAAAATATCAAAATGCTAGGAAACTTTATGAAAAATTTTGAAAATGTTGTGAGGACCCTTAT
>JAEIFS010000528.1:0-50648 GCA_018904165.1 Zaprionus camerounensis | reverse complement strand
CATCGCAAAGAGTTTTCGAAGGACATTTTATACTACTTATTACTAGCTTTAAAAGTACTAGCTTTATCAATTTAAGTCAAAATATCAAAATTCTAAATTCTGAAAAATTTTGAAAATGTTGTAAGGGGGACCCTTA
Source organism: Zaprionus camerounensis (assembly GCA_018904165.1). NCBI lineage: Eukaryota > Metazoa > Arthropoda > Insecta > Diptera > Drosophilidae > Zaprionus > Zaprionus camerounensis. Next base: position 50,512 of record JAEIFS010000528.1, on the reverse strand, counting down.
TCACAAATTTACACCTAAATTAAGGGTTTTTCTTCGATATTTTCCACAATTTTCATCGCAAAGACTTTTCGAAGGACATTTTATACTACTTATGACTAGCTTTATCAATTTAAGTCAAAATATCAAAATTCTAAATTTTGAAAAATTTTGAAAATGTTGTAAGGGGGACCCTTATCACAAATTTACACCTAAATTAAGGGTTTTTCTTCGATATTTTCCACAATTTTCATCGCAAAGACTTTTCGAAGGACATTTTATACTACTTATGACTAGCTTTATCAATTTAAGTCAAAATATCAAAATTCTAAATTTTGAAAAATTTTGAAAATGTTGTAAGGGGGGACCCTTATCACAAATTTACACCTAAATTAAGGGTTTTTCTTCGATATTTTCCACAATTTTCATCGCAAAGACTTTTCGAAAGACATTTTATACTACTTATGACTAGCTTTATCAATTTAAGTCAAAATATCAAAATTCTAAATTTTGAAAAATTTTGAAAATGTTGTAAGGGGGACCCTTATCACAAATTTACACCTAAATTAAGGGTTTTTCTTCGATATTTTCCATAATTTTCATTATTATTACTAGGTTTATCAATTTATCGCAAAGACTTTTCGAAGGACATTTTATACTACTTATTACTAGCTTTATCAATTTAAATCAAAATATCAAAATTCTAAATTGTGAAAAATTTTGAAAATGTTGTAAGGGGGACCCTTATCACAAATTTACACCTAAATTAAGGGTTTTTCTTCGATATTTTCCACAATTTTCATCGCAAAGACTTTTCGAAGGACATTTTATACTACTTATGACTAGCTTTATCAATTTAAGTCAAAATATCAAAATTCTAAATTTTGAAAAATTTTGAAAATGTTGTAAGGGGGGACCCTTAACACAAATTTACACCTAAATTAAGGGTTTTTCTTCAATATTTTCCACAATTTTCATCGCAAAGACTTTTCGAAGGACATTTTATACTACTTATTACTAGCTTTAAAAAAGTACTAGCTTTATCAATTTAAGTCAAAATATCAAAATTCTAAATTTTGAAAAATTTTGAAAATGTTGTAAGGGGGGACCCTTATCACAAATTTACACCTAAATTAAGGGTTTTTTTTCGATATTTTCCACAATTTTCATCGCAAAGACTTTTCGAAGGACATTTTATACTACTTATGACTAGCTTTATCAATTTAAGTCAAAATATCAAAATTCTAAATTTTGAAAAATTTTGAAAATGTTGTAAGGGGGGACCCTTATCACAAATTTACACCTAAATTAAGGGTTTTTCTTCGATATTTTCCACAATTTTCATCGCAAAGACTTTTCGAAGGACATTTTATACTACTTATGACTAGCTTTATCAATTTAAGTCAAAATATCAAAATTCTAAATTTTGAAAAATTTTGAAAATGTTGTAAGGGGGGACCCTTATCACAAATTTACACCTAAATTAAGGGTTTTTCTTCGATATTTTCCACAATTTTCATCGCAAAGACTTTTCGAAGGACATTTTATACTACTTATGACTAGCTTTATCAATTTAAATCAAAATATCAAAATTCTAAATTTTGAAAAATTTTGAAAATGTTGTAAGGGGGGACCCTTATCACAAATTTACACCTAAATTAAGGGTTTTTCTTCGATATTTTCCATAATTTTCATTATATTCTAGGTTTATCAATTTACGCAAAGACTTTTCGAAGGACATTTTATACTACTTATTACTAGCTTTATCAATTTAAGTCAAAATATCAAAATTCTAAATTGTGAAAAATTTTGAAAATGTTGTAAGGGGGGACCCTTATCACAAATTTACACCTAAATTAAGGGTTTTTCTTCGATATTTTCCACAATTTTCATCGCAAAGACTTTTCGAAGGACATTTTATACTACTTATGACTAGCTTTATAAATTTAAGTCAAAATATCAAAATTCTAAATTTTGAAAAATTTTGAAAATGTTGTAAGGGGGGACCCTTATCACAAATTTACACCTAAATTAAGGGTTTTTCTTCGATATTTTCCACAATTTTCATCGCAAAGACTTTTCGAAAGATATTTAATACTACTTATGACTAGCTTTATCAATTTAAGTCAAAATATCAAAATTCTAAATTTTGGAAAATTTTGAAAATGTTGTAAGGGGGGACCCTTATCACAAATTTACACCTAAATTAAGGGTTTTTCTTCGATATTTTCCACAATTTTCATCGCAAAGACTTTTCGAAGGACATTTTATACTACTTATGACTAGCTTTATCAATTTAAGTCAAAATATCAAAATTCTAAATTTTGAAAAATTTTGAAAATGTTGTAAGGGGGACCCTTATCACAAATTTACACCTAAATTAAGGGTTTTTCTTCGATATTTTCCACAATTTTCATCGCAAAGACTTTTCGAAGGACATTTTATACTACTTATGACTAGCTTTATCAATTTAAGTCAAAATATCAAAATTCTAAATTTTGAAAAATTTTGAAAATGTTGTAAGGGGGGACCCTTATCACAAATTTACACCTAAATTAAGGGTTTTTCTTCGATATTTTCCACAATTTTCATCGCAAAGACTTTTCGAAAGACATTTTATACTACTTATGACTAGCTTTATCAATTTAAGTCAAAATATCAAAATTCTAAATTTTGAAAAATTTTGAAAATGTTGTAAGGGGGGACCCTTATCACAAATTTACACCTAAATTAAGGGTTTTTCTTCGATATTTTCCACAATTTTCATCGCAAAGACTTTTCGAAGGACATTTTATACTACTTATGACTAGCTTTATCAATTTAAGTCAAAATATCAAAATTCTAAATTTTGAAAAATTTTGAAAATGTTGTAAGGGGGGACCCTTATCACAAATTTACACCTAAATTAAGGGTTTTTCTTCGATATTTTCCACAATTTTCATCGCAAAGACTTTTCGAAGGACATTTTATACTACTTATGACTAGCTTTATCAATTTAAGTCAAAATATCAAAATTCTAAATTTTGAAAAATTTTGAAAATGTTGTAAGGGGGGACCCTTATCACAAATTTACACCTAAATTAAGGGTTTTTCTTCGATATTTTCCACAATTTTCATCGCAAAGACTTTTCGAAGGACATTTTATACTACTTATGACTAGCTTTATTAATTTAAGTCAAAATATCAAAATTCTAAATTTTGAAAAATTTTGAAAATGTTGTAAGGGGGGACCCTTATCACAAATTTACACCTAAATTAAGGGTTTTTCTTCGATATTTTCCACAATTTTCATCGCAAACACTTTTCGAAGGACTTTTTATACTACTTATGACTAGCTTTATCAATTTAAATCAAAATATCAAAATTCTAAATTTTTAAAAATTTTGAATATGTTGTAAGGGGGGACCCTTATCACAAATTTACACCTAAATTAAGGGTTTTTCTTCGATATTTTCCACAATTTTCATCGCAAAGACTTTTCGAAAACCATTTTATACTACTTATTACTAGCTTTATCAATTTAAGTCAAAATATCAAAATTCTAAATTTTGAAAATGTTGTAAGGGGGTACCCTTAACACAAATTTACACCTAAATCAAGGGTTTTTCTTCAATATTTTCCACAATTTTCATCGCAAAGACTTTTCGAAGGACATTTTATACTACTTATTACTAGCTTTAAAAAAGTACTAGCTTTATCAATTTAAGTCAAAATATCAAAATTCTAAATTCTGAAAAATTTTGAAAATGTTGTAAGGGGGGACCCTTATCACAAATTTACACCTAAATTAAGGGTTTTTTTTCGATATTTTCCACAATTTTCATCGCAAAGACTTTTCGAAGGACATTTTATACTACTAGCTTTATCAATTTAAGTCAAAATATCAAAATTCTAAATTTTGAAAAATTTTGAAAATGTTGTAAGGGGGGACCCTTATCACAAATTTACACCTAAATTAAGGGTTTTTCATCGATATTTTCCACAATTTTCATCGCAAAGACTTTCCGAAGGACATTTTATACTACTTATGACTAGCTTTATCAATTTAAGTCAAAATATCAAAATTCTAAATTTTGAAAATGTTGTAAGGGGGGACCCTTATCACAAATTTACACCTAAATTAAGGGTTTTTCTTCGATATTTTCCACAATTTTCATCGCAAAGACTTTTCGAAAGACATTTTACTTATGACTAGCTTTATCAATTTAAATCAAAATATCAAAATTCTAAATTTTGAAAAATTTTGAAAATGTTGTAAGGGGGGACCCTTATCACAAATTTACACCTAAATTAAGGGTTTTTCTTCGATATTTTCCATAATTTTCATTATTATTTCTAGCTTTATCAATTTATCGCAAAGACTTTTCGAAGGACATTTTATACTACTTATTACTAGCTTTATCAATTTAAATCAAAATATCAAAATTCTAAATTGTGAAAAATTTTGAAAATGTTGTAAGGGGGGACCCTTATCACAAATTTACACCTAAATTAAGGGTTTTTCTTCGATATTTTCCACAATTTTCATCGCAAAGACTTTTCGAAGGACTTTTTATACTACTTATGACTAGCTTTATCAATTTAAGTCAAAATATCAAAATTCTAAATTTTGGAAAATTTTGAAAATGTTGTAAGGGGGACCCTTATCACAAATTTACACCTAAATTAAGGGTTTTTCTTCGATATTTTCATCGCAAAGACTTTTCGAAGGACTTTTTATACTACTTATGACTAGCTTTATCAATTTAAATCAAAATATCAAAATTCTAAATTTTGAAAAATTTTGAAAATGTTGTAAGGGGGGACCCTTATCACAAATTTACACCTAAATTAAGGGTTTTTCTTCGATATTTTCCATAATTTTCATTATATCCTTTGTCAAATTAGACTTTTCGAAGGACATTTTATACTACTTATTACTAGCTTTATCAATTTAAGTCAAAATATCAAAATTCTAAATTTTGAAAAATTTTGAAAATGTTGTAAGGGGGACCCTTATCACAAATTTACACCTAAATTAAGGGTTTTTCTTCGATATTTTCCACAATGTTCATCGCAAAGACTTTTCGAAGGACTTTTTATACAACTTATGACTAGCTTTATCAATTTAAGTCAAAATATCAAAATTCTAAATTTTGAAAAATTTTGAAAATGTTGTAGGGGGACCCTTATCACAAATTTACACCTAAATTAAGGGTTTTTCTTCGATATTTTCCACAATTTTCATCGCAAAGACTTTTCGAAGGACATTTTATACTACTTATGACTAGCTTTATCAATTTAAGTCAAAATATCAAAATTCTAAATTTTGAAAAATTTTGAAAATGTTGTAAGGGGGACCCTTATCACAAATTTACACCTAAATTAAGGGTTTTTCTTCGATATTTTCCACAATTTTCATCGCAAAGACTTTTCGAAGGACATTTTATACTACTTATGACTAGCTTTATCAATTTAAGTCAAAATATCAAAATTCTAAATTTTGAAAAATTTTGAAAATGTTGTAAGGGGGGACCCTTATCACAAATTTACACCTAAATTAAGGGTTTTTCTTCGATATTTTCCACAATTTTCATCGCAAAGACTTTTCGAAAGACATTTTATACTACTTATGACTAGCTTTATCAATTTAAGTCAAAATATCAAAATTCTAAATTTTGGAAAATTTTGAAAATGTTGTAGGGGGACCCTTATCACAAATTTACACCTAAATTAAGGGTTTTTCTTCGATATTTTCCACAATTTTCATCGCAAAGACTTTTCGAAGGACATTTTATACTACTTATTACTAGCTTTAAAAAAGTACTAGCTTTATCAATTTAAGTCAAAATATCAAAATTCTAAATTCTGAAAAATTTTGAAAATGTTGTAAGGGGGGACCCTTATCACAAATTTACACCTAAATTAAGGGTTTTTCTTCGATATTTTCCACAATTTTCATCGCAAAGACTTTTCGAAGGACATTTTATACTACTTATGACTAGCTTTATCAATTTAAGTCAAAATATCAAAATTCTAAATTTTGAAAAATTTTGAAAATGTTGTAAGGGGGACCCTTATCACAAATTTACACCTAAATTAAGGGTTTTTCTTCGATATTTTCCACAATTTTCATCGCAAAGACTTTTCGAAGGACATTTTATACTACTTATGACTAGCTTTATCAATTTAAGTCAAAATATCAAAATTCTAAATTTTGAAAAATTTTGAAAATGTTGTAAGGGGGACCCTTATCACAAATTTACACCTAAATTAAGGGTTTTTCTTCGATATTTTCCACAATTTTCATCGCAAAGACTTTTCGAAGGACATTTTATACTACTTATGACTAGCTTTATCAATTTAAATCAAAATATCAAAATTCTAAATTTTGAAAAATTTTGAAAATGTTGTAAGGGGGACCCTTATCACAAATTTACACCTAAATTAAGGGTTTTTCTTCGATATTTTCCACAATTTTCATTTACGCAAAGACTTTTCGAAGGACATTTTATACTACTTATTACTAGCTTTATCAATTTAAATCAAAATATCAAAATTCTAAATTTTGAAAAATTTTGAAAATGTTGTAAGGGGGACCCTTATCACAAATTTACACCTAAATTAAGGGTTTTTCTTCGATATTTTCCACAATTTTCATCGCAAAGACTTTTCGAAGGACATTTTATACTACTTATGACTAGCTTTATCAATTTAAGTCAAAATATCAAAATTCTAAATTTTGAAAAATTTTGAAAATGTTGTAAGGGGGGACCCTTATCACAAATTTACACCTAAATTAAGGGTTTTTCTTCGATATTTTCCACAATTTTCATCGCAAAGACTTTTCGAAGGACTTTTTATACTACTTATGACTAGCTTTATCAATTTAAGTCAAAATATCAAAATTCTAAATTTTGAAAATTTAAAATAAATCAAATATCAAAATTCTAAATTTTGAAAAATTTTGAAAATGTTGTAAGGGGAGGGCCCTTATCACAAATTTACACCTAAATTAAGGGTTTTTCTTCGATATTTTCCACAATGTTCATCGCAAAGACTTTTCGAAGGACATTTTATACTACTTATGACTAGCTTTATCAATTTAAGTCAAAATATCAAAATTCTAAATTTTGAAAAATTTTGAAAATGTTGTAAGGGGGGACCCTTATCACAAATTTACACCTAAATTAAGGGTTTTTCTTCGATATTTTCCACAATTTTCATCGCAAAGACTTTTCGAAGGACATTTTATACTACTTATGACTAGCTTTATCAATTTAAGTCAAAATATCAAAATTCTAAATTTTGAAAAATTTTGAAAATGTTGTAAGGGGGGACCCTTATCACAAATTTACACCTAAATTAAGGGTTTTTCTTCGATATTTTCCACAATTTTATCGCAAAGACTTTTCGAACATTTTATACTACTTATGACTAGCTTTATCAATTTAAGTCAAAATATCAAAATTCTAAATTTTGAAAAATTTTGAAAATGTTGTAAGGGGGACCCTTATCACAAATTTACACCTAAATTAAGGGTTTTTCTTCGATATTTTCCACAATTTTCATCGCAAAGACTTTTCGAAGGACATTTTATACTACTTATGACTAGCTTTATCAATTTAAGTCAAAATATCAAAATTCTAAATTTTGAAAAATTTTGAAAATGTTGTAAGGGGGACCCTTATCACAAATTTACACCTAAATTAAGGGTTTTTCTTCGATATTTTCCACAATTTTCATCGCAAAGACTTTTCGAAGGACATTTTATACTACTTATGACTAGCTTTATCAATTTAAGTCAAAATATCAAAATTCTAAATTTTGAAAAATTTTGAAAATGTTGTAAGGGGGGACCCTTATCACAAATTTACACCATAAATTAAGGGTTTTTCTTCGATATTTTCCACAATTTTCATCGCAAAGACTTTTCGAAGGACATTTTATACTACTTATTACTAGCTTTATCAATTTAAGTCAAAATATCAAAATTCTAAATTTTGAAAAATTTTGAAAATGTTGTAAGGGGGGACCCTTATCACAAATTTACACCTAAATTAAGGGTTTTTTTTCGATATTTTCCACAATTTTCATCGCAAAGACTTTTCGAAGGACATTTTATACTACTTATGACTAGCTTTATCAATTTAAGTCAAAATATCAAAATTCTAAATTTTGAAAAATTTTGAAAATGTTGTAAGGGGGGACCCTTATCACAAATTTACACCTAAATTAAGGGTTTTTCTTCGATATTTTCCACAATTTTCATCGCAAAGACTTTCCGAAGGACATTTTATACTACTTATGACTAGCTTTATCAATTTAAGTCAAAATATCAAAATTCTAAATTTTGAAAAATTTTGAAAATGTTGTAAGGGGGGACCCTTATCACAAATTTACACCTAAATTAAGGGTTTTTCTTCGATATTTTACACAATTTTCATCGCAAAGACTTTTCGAAGGACATTTTATACTACTTATGACTAGCTTTATCAATTTAAATCAAAATATCAAAATTCTAAATTTTGAAAAATTTTGAAAATGTTGTAAGGGGGACCCTTATCACAAATTTACACCTAAATTAAGGGTTTTTCTTCGATATTTTCCATAATTTTCATTATTATTTCATTTATCAATTTATCGCAAAGACTTTTCGAAGGACATTTTATACTACTTATTACTAGCTTTATCAATTTAAATCAAAATATCAAAATTCTAAATTGTGAAAAATTTTGAAAATGTTGTAAGGGGGGACCCTTATCACAAATTTACACCTAAATTAAGGGTTTTTCTTCGATATTTTCCACAATGTTCATCGCAAAGACTTTTCGAAGGACTTTTTATACAACTTAGTACTAGCTTTATCAATTTAAGTCAAAATATCAAAATTCTAAATTTTGAAAATTTTTGAAAATGTTGTAAGGGGGGACCCTTATCACAAATTTACACCTAAATTAAGGGTTTTTCTTCGATATTTTCCACAATGTTCATCGCAAAGACTTTTCGAAGGACTTTTTATACTACTTATGACTAGCTTTATCAATTTAAGTCAAAATATCAAAATTCTAAACTTTGGAAAATTTTGAAAATGTTGTAGGGGGGAACCCTTATCACAAATTTACACCTAAATTAAGGGTTGTTCTTCGATATTTTCCACAATTTTCATCGCAAAGACTTTTCGAACGACATTTTACTTATGACTAGCTTTATCAATTTAAATCAAAATATCAAAATTCTAAATTTTGAAAAATTTTGAAAATGTTGTAAGGGGGGACCCTTATCGCAAATTTACACCTAAATTAAGGGTTTTTCTTCGATATTTTCCATAATTTTCATTATTATTTCTAGCTTTATCAATTTATCGCAAGGACTTTTCGAAGGACATTTTATACTACTTATTACTAGCTTTATCAATTTAAATCAAAATATCAAAATTCTAAAATGTGAAAAATTTTGAAAATGTTGTAAGGGGGACCCTTATCACAAATTTACACCTAAATTAAGGGTTTTTCTTCGATATTTTCCACAATTTTCATCGCAAAGACTTTTCGAAGGACATTTTATAATACTTATGACTAGCTTTATCAATTTAAATCAAAATATCAAAATTCTAAATTTTGAAAAATTTTGAAAATGTTGTAAGGGGGGACCCTTATCACAAATTTACACCTAAATTAAGGGTTTTTCTTCGATATTTTCCACAATTTTCATCGCAAAGACTTTTCGAAGGACATTTTATACTACTTATTACTAGCTTTATCAATTTAAGTCAAAATATCAAAATTCTAAATTTTTTACATTAGAAAGACAATTAGTCAAAATATCAAAATTCTAAATTTTGAAAAATTTTGAAAATGTTGTAAGGGGGGACCCTTATCACAAATTTACACCTAAATTAAGGGTTTTTCTTCGATATTTTCCACAATTTTCATCGCAAAGACTTTTCGAAGGACATTTTATACTACTTATGACTAGCTTTATCAATTTAAGTCAAAATATCAAAATTCTAAATTTTGAAAAATTTTGAAAATGTTGTAGGGGGGACCCTTATCACAAATTTACACCTAAATTAAGGGTTTTTCTTCGATATTTTCCACAATTTTCATCGCAAAGACTTTTCGAAGGACATTTTATACTACTTATTACTAGCTTTATCAATTTAAGTCAAAATATCAAAATTCTAAATTTTGAAAAATTTTGAAAATGTTGTAAGGGGGACCCTTATCACAAATTTACACCTAAATTAAGGGTTTTTCTTCGATATTTTCCAAATTTCAATTTCATCGCAAAGACTTTTCGAAGGACATTTTATACTACTTATTACTAGCTTTATCAATTTAAGTCAAAATATCAAAATTCTAAATTTTGAAAAATTTTGAAAATGTTGTAAGGGGGGACCCTTATCACAAATTTACACCTAAATTAAGGGTTTTTCTTCGATATTTTCCACAATTTTCATCGCAAAGACTTTTCGAAGGACATTTTATACTACTTATTACTAGCTTTATCAATTTAAGTCAAAATATCAAAATTCTAAATTTTGAAAAATTTTGAAAATGTTGGCCCTTATCACAAATTTACACCTAAATTAAGGGTTTTTCTTCGATATTTTCCACAATTTTCATCGCAAAGACTTTTCGAAGGACATTTTATACTACTTATGACTAGCTTTATCAATTTAAGTCAAAATATCAAAATTCTAAATTTTGAAAAATTTTGAAAATGTTGTAAGGGGGGACCCTTATCACAAATTTACACCTAAATTAAGGGTTTTTCTTCGATATTTTCCACAATTTTCATCGCAAAGACTTTTCGAAGGACATTTTATACTACTTATGACTAGCTTTATCAATTTAAGTCAAAATATCAAAATTCTAAATTTTGAAAAATTTTGAAAATGTTGTAAGGGGGACCCTTATCACAAATTTACACCTAAATTAAGGGTTTTTCTTCGATATTTTCCACAATTTTCATCGCAAAGACTTTTCGAAGGACATTTTATACTACTTATGACTAGCTTTATCAATTTAAATCAAAATATCAAAATTCTAAATTTTGAAAAATTTTGAAAATGTTGTAAGGGGGGACCCTTATCACAAATTTACACCTAAATTAAGGGTTTTTCTTCGATATTTTCCATAATTTTCATCGCAAAGACTTTTTGAAGGACATTTTATACTACTTATGACTAGCTTTATCAATTTAAGTCAAAATATCAAAATTCTAAGTTTTGAAAAATTTTGAAAATGTTGTAAGGGGGGACCCTTATCACAAATTTACACCTAAATTAAGGGTTTTTCTTCGATATTTTCCACAATTTTCATCGCAAAGACTTTTCGAAGGACTTTTTATACTACTTATGACTAGCTTTATCAATTTAAATCAAAATATCAAAATTCTAAATTTTTAAAAATTTTGAAAATGTTGTAAGGGGGGACCCTTATCACAAATTTACACCTAAATTAAGGGTTTTTCTTCGATATTTTCCACAATTTTCATCGCAAAGACTTTTCGAAAACCATTTTATACTACTTATTACTAGCTTTATCAATTTAAGTCAAAATATCAAAATTCTAAATTTTGAAAAATTTTGAAAATGTTGTAAGGGGGTACCCTTAACACAAATTTACACCTAAATCAAGGGTTTTTCTTCAATATTTTTCACAATTTTCAAAATGTTGTAAGGGGGGACCCTTATCACAAATTTACACCTAAATTAAGGGTTTTTCTTCGATATTTTCCACAATGTTCATCGCCAAGACTTTTCGAAGGACATTTTATACTACTTACGACTAGCTTTATCAATTTAAGTCAAAATATCAAAATTCTAAATTTTGAAAAATTTTGAAAATGTTGTAAGGTGGGACCCTTATCACAAATTTACACCTAAATTAAGGGTTTTTTTTCGATATTTTCCCTTATCACAAATTTACACCTAAATTAAGGGTTTTTCTTCGATATTTTCCATAATTTTCATCGCAAAGACTTTTTGAAGGACATTTTATACTACTTATGACTAGCTTTATCAATTTAAGTCAAAATATCAAAATTCTAAGTTTTGAAAAATTTTGAAAATGTTGTAAGGGGGGACCCTCATCACAAATTTACACCAAAATTAAGGGTTTTTCTTCGATATTTTTATCGCAAAGACTTTTCGAAGGACATTTTATACTACTTATGACTAGCTTTATCAATTTAAATCAAAATATCAAAATTCTAAATTTTTAAAAATTTTGAAAATGTTGTAAGGGGGGACCCTCATCACAAATTTACACCAAAATTAAGGGTTTTTCTTCGATATTTTTATCGCAAACACTTTTCGAAGGACTTTTTATACTACTTATGACTAGCTTTATCAATTTAAATCAAAATATCAAAATTCTAAATTTTTAAAAATTTTGAAAATGTTGTAAGGGGGGACCCTTATCACAAATTTACACCTAAATTAAGGGTTTTTCTTCGATATTTTCCACAATTTTCATCGCAAAGACTTTTCGAAGGACATTTTATACTACTTATGACTAGCTTTATCAATTTAAGTCAAAATATCAAAATTCTAAGTTTTGAAAAATTTTGAAAATGTTGTAAGGGGGGACCCTTATCACAAATTTACACCTAAATTAAGGGTTTTTCTTCATATTTTTTCTTCGATATTTTCCACAATTTTCATCGCAAAGACTTTTCGAAGGACATTTTATACTACTTATGACTAGCTTTATCAATTTAAGTCAAAATATCAAAATTCTAAATTTTGAAAAATTTTGAAAATGTTGTAAGGGGGGACCCTTATCACAAATTTACACCTAAATTAAGGGTTTTTCTTCGATATTTTCCACAATTTTCATCGCAAAGACTTTTCGAAGGACTTTTTATACTACTTATGACTAGCTTTATCAATTTAAGTCAAAATATCAAAATTCTAAATTTTTAAAAATTTTGAAAATGTTGTAAGGGGGACCCTTATCACAAATTTACACCTAAATTAAGGGTTTTTCTTCGATATTTTCCACAATTTTCATCGCAAAGACTTTTCGAAAGGACATTTTATACTACTTATTACTAGCTTTATCAATTTAAGTCAAAATATCAAAATTCTAAATTTTGAAAAATTTTGAAAATGTTGTAAGGGGGGACCCTTATCACAAATTTACACCTAAATTAAGGTTTTTTCGATATTTTCCCTTATCACAAATTTACACCTAAATTAAGGGTTTTTCTTCGATATTTTCCACAATTTTCATCGCAAAGACTTTTCGAAGGACATTTTATACTACTTATGACTAGCTTTATCAATTTAAGTCAAAATATCAAAATTCTAAATTTTGAAAAATTTTGAAAATGTTGTAAGGGGGGACCCTTATCACAAATTTACACCAAAATTAAGGGTTTTTTTCGATATTTTCCATATTTTTCATCGCAAAGACTTTTCGAAGGACATTTTATACTACTTATGACTAGCTTTATCAATTTAAATCAAAATATCAAAATTCTAAATTTTGAAAAATTTTGAAAATGTTGTAAGGGGGACCCTTATCACAAATTTACACCTAAATTAAGGGTTTTTCTTCGATATTTTCCACAATTTTCATCGCAAAGACTTTTCGAAGGACTTTTTATACTACTTATGACTAGCTTTATCAATTTAAATCAAAATATCAAAATTCTAAATTTTGAAAAATTTTGAAAATGTTGTAAGGGGGACCCTTATCACAAATTTACACCTAAATTAAGGGTTTTTCTTCGATATTTTCCACAATTTTCATCGCAAAGACTTTTCGAAGGACATTTTATACTACTTATGACTAGCTTTATCAATTTAAGTCAAAATATCAAAATTCTAAATTTTGAAAAATTTTGAAAATGTTGTAAGGGGGACCCTTATCACAAATTTACACCTAAATTAAGGGTTTTTTTTCGATATTTTCCAATTCTTCGATATTTTCCACAATTTTCATCGCAAAGACTTTTCGAAGGACATTTTATACTACTTATGACTAGCTTTATCAATTTAAGTCAAAATATCAAAATTCTAAATTTTGAAAAATTTTGAAAATGTTGTAAGGGGGACCCTTATCACAAATTTACACCTAAATTAAGGGTTTTTCTTCGATATTTTCCACAATTTTCATCGCAAAGACTTTTCGAAGGACATTTTATACTACTTATGACTAGCTTTATCAATTTAAGTCAAAATATCAAAATTCTAAATTTTGAAAAATTTTGAAAATGTTGTAAGGGGGGACCCTTATCACAAATTTACACCTAAATTAAGGGTTTTTTCTTCGATATTTTCCACAATTTTCATCGCAAAGACTTTTCGAAGGACATTTTATACTACTTATGACTAGCTTTATCAATTTAAGTCAAAATATCAAAATTCTAAATTTTGAAAAATTTTGAAAATGTTGTAAGGGGGGACCCTTATCACAAATTTACACCTAAATTAAGGGTTTTTCTTCGATATTTTCCACAATTTTCATCGCAAAGACTTTTCGAAGGACATTTTATACTACTTATGACTAGCTTTATCAATTTAAGTCAAAATATCAAAATTCTAAATTTTGAAAAATTTTGAAAATGTTGTAAGGGGGACCCTTAACACAAATTTACACCTAAATCAAGGGTTTTTCTTCAATATTTTCCACAATTTTCATCGCAAAGACTTTTCGAAGGACATTTTATACTACTTATTACTAGCTTTAAAAAAACTTTATCAATTTAAGTCAAAATATCAAAATTCTAAATTTTGAAAAATTTTGAAAATGTTGTAAGGGGGGACCCTTATCACAAATTTACACCTAAATTAAGGGTTTTTTTTCGATATTTTCCACAATTTTCATCGCAAAGACTTTTCGAAGGACATTTTATACTACTTATGACTAGCTTTATCAATTTAAATCAAAATATCAAAATTCTAAATTTTGAAAAATTTTGAAAATGTTGTAAGGGGGACCCTTATCACAAATTTACACCTAAATTAAGGGTTTTTCTTCGATATTTTCCACAATTTTCATCGCAAAGACTTTTCGAAGGACATTTTATACTACTTATGACTAGCTTTATCAATTTAAGTCAAAATATCAAAATTCTAAATTTTGAAAAATTTTGAAAATGTTGTAAGGGGGACCCTTATCACAAATTTACACCTAAATTAAGGGTTTTTCTTCGATATTTTCCACAATTTTCATCGCAAAGACTTTTCGAAGGACATTTTATACTACTTATGACTAGCTTTATCAATTTAAGTCAAAATATCAAAATTCTAAATTTTGAAAAATTTTGAAAATGTTGTAAGGGGGGACCCTTATCACAAATTTACACCTAAATTAAGGGTTTTTCTTCGATATTTTCCACAATTTTCATCGCAAAGACTTTTCGAAGGACATTTTATACTACTTATGTACTAGCTTTATCAATTTAAGTCAAAATATCAAAATTCTAAATTTTGAAAAATTTTGAAAATGTTGTAAGGGGGACCCTTATCACAAATTTACACCTAAATTAAGGGTTTTTCTTCGATATTTTCCACAATTTTCATCGCAAAGACTTTTCGAAGGACATTTTATACTACTTATGACTAGCTTTATCAATTTAAGTCAAAATATCAAAATTCTAAATTTTGAAAAATTTTGAAAATGTTGTAAGGGGGGACCCTTATCACAAATTTACACCTAAATTAAGGGTTTTTCTTCGATATTTTCCACAATTTTCAGCGCAAAGACTTTTCGAAGGACATTTTATACTACTTATGACTAGCTTTATCAATTTAAGTCAAAATATCAAAATTCTAAATTTTTAAAAATTTTGAAAATGTTGTAAGGGGGGACCCTTATCACAAATTTACACCTAAATTAAGGGTTTTTCTTCGATATTTTCCACAATTTTCATCGCAAAGACTTTTCGAAGGACATTTTATACTACTTATGACTAGCTTTATCAATTTAAGTCAAAATATCAAAATTCTAAATTTTGAAAAATTTTGAAAATGTTGTAAGGGGGGACCCTTATCACAAATTTACACCTAAATTAAGGGTTTTTCTTCGATATTTTCCACAATTTTCATCGCAAAGACTTTTCGAAGGACATTTTATACTACTTATGACTAGCTTTATCAATTTAAATCAAAATATCAAAATTCTAAATTTTGAAAAATTTTGAAAATGTTGTAAGGGGGGACCCTTATCACAAATTTACACCTAAATTAAGGGTTTTTCTTCGATATTTTCCACAATTTTCATCGCAAAGACTTTTCGAAAACCATTTTATACTACTTATTACTAGCTTTATCAATTTAAGTCAAAATATCAAAATTCTAAATTTTGAAAATGTTGTAAGGGGGTACCCTTAACACAAATTTACACCTAAATCAAGGTTTTTTCTTCAATATTTTCCACAATTTTCATCGCAAAGACTTTTCGAAGGACATTTTATACTACTTATTACTAGCTTTAAAAAAGTACTAGCTTTATCAATTTAAGTCAAAATATCAAAATTCTAAATTTTGGAAAATTTTGAAAATGTTGTAAGGGGGACCCTTATCACAAATTTACACCTGAATTAAGGGTTTTTCTTCGATATTTTCATCGCAAACACTTTTCGAAGGACTTTTTATACTACTTATGACTAGCTTTATCAATTTAAATCAAAATATCAAAATTCTAAATTTTGAAAAATTTTGAAAATGTTGTAAGGGGGGGCCCTTATCACAAATTTACACCTAAATTATTACTTTAAAGGTTGTCAGATAATCACAAAAGGCATTATGTTCCCTTCAATAAGCATTCCTACAATTTTCATCGCAAAGACTTTTCGAAGGACATTTTATACTACTTATTAGGACTAGCTTTATCAATTTAAGTCAAAATATCAAAATTCTAAATTTTGAAAAATTTTGAAAATGTTGTAAGGGGGGACCCTTATCACAAATTTACACCTAAATTAAGGGTTTTTCTTCGATATTTTCCACAATTTTCATCGCAAAGACTTTTCGAAGGACATTTTATACTACTTATGACTAGCTTTATCAATTTAAGTCAAAATATCAAAATTCTAAATTTTGAAAAATTTTGAAAATGTTGTAAGGGGGACCCCTTTATCACAAATTTACACCTAAATTAAGGGTTTTTCTTCGATATTTTCCACAATTTTCATCGCAAAGACTTTTCGAAGGACATTTTATACTACTTATTACTAGCTTTATCAATTTAAGTCAAAATATCAAAATTCTAAATTTTGAAAAATTTTGAAAATGTTGTAAGGGGGACCCTTATCACAAATTTACACCTAAATTAAGGGTTTTTCTTCGATATTTTCCACAATTTTCATCGCAAAGACTTTTCGAAGGACATTTTATACTACTTATGACTAGCTTTATCAATTTAAGTCAAAATATCAAAATTCTAAATTTTGAAAAATTTTGAAAATGTTGTAAGGGGGGACCCTTATCACAAATTTACACCTAAATTAAGGGTTTTTCTTCGATATTTTCCACAATTTTCATCGCAAAGACTTTTCGAAGGACATTTTATACTACTTATGACTAGCTTTATCAATTTAAGTCAAAATATCAAAATTCTAAATTTTGAAAAATTTTGAAAATGTTGTAAGGGGGGACCCTTATCACAAATTTACACCTAAATTAAGGGTTTTTCTTCGATATTTTCCACAATTTTCATCGCAAAGACTTTTCGAAGGACATTTTATACTACTTATGACTAGCTTTATCAATTTAAGTCAAAATATCAAAATTCTAAATTTTGAAAAATTTTGAAAATGTTGTAAGGGGGACCCTTATCACAAATTTACACCTAAATTAAGGGTTTTTCTTCGATATTTTCCACAATTTTCATCGCAAAGACTTTTCGAAGGACATTTTATACTACTTATGACTAGCTTTATCAATTTAAGTCAAAATATCAAAATTCTAAATTTTGAAAAATTTTGAAAATGTTGTAAGGGGGACCCTTATCACAAATTTACACCTAAATTAAGGGTTTTTCTTCGATATTTTCCACAATTTTCATCGCAAAGACTTTTCGAAGGACATTTTATACTACTTATGACTAGCTTTATCAATTTAAGTCAAAATATCAAAATTCTAAATTTTGAAAAATTTTGAAAATGTTGTAAGGGGGGACCCTTATCACAAATTTACACCTAAATTAAGGGTTTTTCTTCGATATTTTCCACAATTTTCATCGCAAAGACTTTTCGAAGGACATTTTATACTACTTATGACTAGC
This sequence comes from Zaprionus camerounensis, assembly GCA_018904165.1. Taxonomy (NCBI): domain Eukaryota; kingdom Metazoa; phylum Arthropoda; class Insecta; order Diptera; family Drosophilidae; genus Zaprionus; species Zaprionus camerounensis. The sequence continues at coordinate 32,312 of JAEIFS010000528.1, read as the reverse complement.
TTTATCAATTTAAGTCAAAATATCAAAATTCTAAATTTTGAAAAATTTTGAAAATGTTGTAAGGGGGACCCTTATCACAAATTTACACCTAAATTAAGGGTTTTTCTTCGATATTTTCCACAATTTTCATCGCAAAGACTTTTCGAAGGACATTTTATACTACTTATGACTAGCTTTATCAATTTAAGTCAAAATATCAAAATTCTAAATTTTGAAAAATTTTGAAAATGTTGTAAGGGGGACCCTTATCACAAATTTACACCTAAATTAAGGGTTTTTCTTCGATATTTTCCACAATTTTCATCGCAAAGACTTTTCGAAGGACATTTTATACTACTTATGACTAGCTTTATCAATTTAAGTCAAAATATCAAAATTCTAAATTTTGAAAAATTTTGAAAATGTTGTAAGGGGGGACCCTTATCACAAATTTACACCTAAATTAAGGGTTTTTCTTCGATATTTTCCAATTTTCATCGCAAAGACTTTTCGAAGGACATTTTATACTACTTATGACTAGCTTTATCAATTTAAGTCAAAATATCAAAATTCTAAATTTTGAAAAATTTTGAAAATGTTGTAAGGGGGGACCCTTATCACAAATTTACACCTAAATTAAGGGTTTTTCTTCGATATTTTCCACAATTTTCATCGCAAAGACTTTTCGAAAGACATTTTATACTACTTATGACTAGCTTTATCAATTTAAGTCAAAATATCAAAATTCTAAATTTTGAAAAATTTTGAAAATGTTGTAAGGGGGACCCTTATCACAAATTTACACCTAAATTAAGGGTTTTTCTTCGATATTTTCCACAATTTTCATCGCAAAGACTTTTCGAAGGACATTTTATACTACTTATGACTAGCTTTATCAATTTAAGTCAAAATATCAAAATTCTAAATTTTGAAAAATTTTGAAAATGTTGTAAGGGGGGACCCTTATCACAAATTTACACCTAAATTAAGGGTTTTTCTTCGATATTTTCCACAATTTTCATCGCAAAGACTTTTCGAAGGACATTTTATACTACTTATGACTAGCTTTATCAATTTAAGTCAAAATATCAAAATTCTAAATTTTGAAAAATTTTGAAAATGTTGTAAGGGGGGACCCTTATCACAAATTTACACCTAAATTAAGGGTTTTTCTTCGATATTTTCCACAATTTTCATCGCAAAGACTTTTCGAAAACCATTTTATACTACTTATTACTAGCTTTATCAATTTAAGTCAAAATATCAAAATTCTAAATTTTGAAAAATTTTGAAAATGTTGTAAGGGGGACCCTTATCACAAATTTACACCTAAATCAAGGGTTTTTCTTCAATATTTTCCACAATTTTCATCGCAAAGACTTTTCGAAGGACATTTTATACTACTTATTACTAGCTTTAAAAAAGTACTAGCTTTATCAATTTAAGTCAAAATATCAAAATTCTAAATTTTGAAAAATTTTGAAAATGTTGTAAGGGGGGACCCTTATCACAAATTTACACCTAAATTAAGGGTTTTTCTTCGATATTTTCCACAATTTTCATCGCAAAGACTTTTCGAAGGACATTTTATACTACTTATGACTAGCTTTATCAATTTAAGTCAAAATATCAAAATTCTAAATTTTGAAAAATTTTGAAAATGTTGTAAGGGGGGACCCTTATCACAAATTTACACCTAAATTAAGGGTTTTTCTTCGATATTTTCCACAATTTTCATCGCAAAGACTTTTCGAAGGACATTTTATACTACTTATGACTAGCTTTATCAATTTAAGTCAAAATATCAAAATTCTAAATTTTGAAAAATTTTGAAAATGTTGTAAGGGGGGACCCTTATCACAAATTTACACCTAAATTAAGGGTTTTTCTTCGATATTTTCCACAATTTTCATCGCAAAGACTTTTCGAAGGACATTTTATACTACTTATGACTAGCTTTATCAATTTAAGTCAAAATATCAAAATTCTAAATTTTGAAAAATTTTGAAAATGTTGTAAGGGGGACCCTTATCACAAATTTACACCTAAATTAAGGGTTTTTCTTCGATATTTTCCACAATTTTCATCGCAAAGACTTTTCGAAAACCATTTTATACTACTTATTACTAGCTTTATCAATTTAAGTCAAAATATCAAAATTCTAAATTTTGAAAAATTTTGAAAATGTTGTAAGGGGGGACCCTTAACACAAATTTACACCTAAATCAAGGGTTTTTCTTCAATATTTTCCACAATTTTCATCGCAAAGACTTTTCGAAGGACATTTTATACTACTTATTACTAGCTTTAAAAAAGTACTAGCTTTATCAATTTAAGTCAAAATATCAAAATTCTAAATTTTGAAAAATTTTGAAAATGTTGTAAGGGGGACCCTTATCACAAATTTACACCTAAATTAAGGGTTTTTCTTCGATATTTTCCACAATTTTCATCGCAAAGACTTTTCGAAGGACATTTTATACTACTTATGACTAGCTTTATCAATTTAAGTCAAAATATCAAAATTCTAAATTTTGAAAAATTTTGAAAATGTTGTAAGGGGGGACCCTTATCACAAATTTACACCTAAATTAAGGGTTTTTCTTCGATATTTTCCACAATTTTCATCGCAAAGACTTTTCGAAGGACATTTTATACTACTTATGACTAGCTTTATCAATTTAAGTCAAAATATCAAAATTCTAAATTTTGAAAAATTTTGAAAATGTTGTAAGGGGGGACCCTTATCACAAATTTACACCTAAATTAAGGGTTTTTCTTCGATATTTTCCACAATTTTCATCGCAAAGACTTTTCGAAGGACATTTTATACTACTTATGACTAGCTTTATCAATTTAAGTCAAAATATCAAAATTCTAAATTTTGAAAAATTTTGAAAATGTTGTAAGGGGGACCCTTATCACAAATTTACACCTAAATTAAGGGTTTTTCTTCGATATTTTCCACAATTTTCATCGCAAAGACTTTTCGAAGGACATTTTATACTACTTATGACTAGCTTTATCAATTTAAGTCAAAATATCAAAATTCTAAATTTTGAAAAATTTTGAAAATGTTGTAAGGGGGACCCTTATCACAAATTTACACCTAAATTAAGGGTTTTTCTTCGATATTTTCCACAATTTTCATCGCAAAGACTTTTCGAAGGACATTTTATACTACTTATGACTAGCTTTATCAATTTAAGTCAAAATATCAAAATTCTAAATTTTGAAAAATTTTGAAAATGTTGTAAGGGGGACCCTTATCACAAATTTACACCTAAATTAAGGGTTTTTCTTCGATATTTTCCACAATTTTCATCGCAAAGACTTTTCGAAGACCATTTTATACTACTTATTACTAGCTTTATCAATTTAAGTCAAAATATCAAAATTCTAAATTTTGAAAAATTTTGAAAATGTTGTAAGGGGGGACCCTTATCACAAATTTACACCTAAATTAAGGGTTTTTCTTCGATATTTTCCACAATTTTCATCGCAAAGACTTTTCGAAGGACATTTTATACTACTTATTACTAGCTTTAACAAAAGTTTTATCAATTTAAGTCAAAATATCAAAATTCTAAATTTTGAAAAATTTTGAAAATGTTGTAAGGGGGACCCTTATCACAAATTTACACCTAAATTAAGGGTTTTTCTTCGATATTTTCCACAATTTTCATCGCAAAGACTTTTCGAAGGACATTTTATACTACTTATGACTAGCTTTATCAATTTAAGTCAAAATATCAAAATTCTAAATTTTGAAAAATTTTGAAAATGTTGTAAGGGGGACCCTTATCACAAATTTACACCTAAATTAAGGGTTTTTCTTCGATATTTTCCACAATTTTCATCGCAAAGACTTTTCGAAGGACATTTTATACTACTTATTACTAGCTTTATCAATTTAAGTCAAAATATCAAAATTCTAAATTTTGAAAAATTTTGAAAATGTTGTAAGGGGGACCCTTATCACAAATTTACACCTAAATTAAGGGTTTTTCTTCGATATTTTCCACAATTTTCATCGCAAAGACTTTTCGAAGGACATTTTATACTACTTATGACTAGCTTTATCAATTTAAGTCAAAATATCAAAATTCTAAATTTTGAAAAATTTTGAAAATGTTGTAAGGGGGACCCTTATCACAAATTTACACCTAAATTAAGGGTTTTTCTTCGATATTTTCCACAATGTTCATCGCAAAGACTTTTCGAAGGACATTTTATACTACTTATTACTAGCTTTATCAATTTAAGTCAAAATATCAAAATTCTAAATTTTGAAAAATTTTGAAAATGTTGTAAGGGGGACCCTTATCACAAATTTACACCTAAATTAAGGGTTTTTCTTCGATATTTTCCACAATTTTCATCGCAAAGACTTTTCGAAGGACATTTTATACTACTTATGACTAGCTTTATCAATTTAAGTCAAAATATCAAAATTCTAAATTTTGAAAAATTTTGAAAATGTTGTAAGGGGGGACCCTTATCACAAATTTACACCTAAATTAAGGGTTTTTCTTCGATATTTTCCACAATTTTCATCGCAAAGACTTTTCGAAGGACATTTTATACTACTTATGACTAGCTTTATCAATTTAAGTCAAAATATCAAAATTCTAAATTTTGAAAAATTTTGAAAATGTTGTAAGGGGGACCCTTATCACAAATTTACACCTAAATTAAGGGTTTTTCTTCGATATTTTCCACAATTTTCATCGCAAAGACTTTTCGAAGGACATTTTATACTACTTATGACTAGCTTTATCAATTTAAGTCAAAATATCAAAATTCTAAATTTTGAAAAATTTTGAAAATGTTGTAAGGGGGACCCTTATCACAAATTTACACCTAAATTAAGGGTTTTTCTTCGATATTTTCCACAATTTTCATCGCAAAGACTTTTTGGAAGGACATTTTTATACTACTTATTACTAGCTTTATCAATTTAAGTCAAAATATCAAAATTCTAAATTTTGAAAAATTTTGAAAATGTTGTAAGGGGACCCTTATCACAAATTTACACCTAAATTAAGGGTTTTTCTTCGATATTTTCCACAATTTTCATCGCAAAGACTTTTCGAAGGACATTTTTATACTAACTATAGTACTAGCTTTATCAATTTAAGTCAAAATATCAAAATTCTAAATTTTGAAAAATTTTGAAAATGTTGTAAGGGGGACCACTTATCACAAATTTACACCTAAATTAAGGGTTTTTCTTCGATATTTTCCACAATTTTCATCGCAAAGACTTTTCGAAGGACATTTTATACTACTTATTACTAGCTTTATCAATTTAAGTCAAAATATCAAAATTCTAAATTTTGAAAAATTTTGAAAATGTTGTAAGGGGGGACCCTTATCACAAATTTACACCTAAATTAAGGGTTTTTCTTCGATATTTTCCACAATTTTCATCGCAAAGGACTTTTCGAAGGACATTTTATACTACTTATGACTAGCTTTATCAATTTAAGTCAAAATATCAAAATTCTAAATTTTGAAAAATTTTGAAAATGTTGTAAGGGGGACCCTTATCACAAATTTACACCTAAATTAAGGGTTTTTCTTCGATATTTTCCACAATTTTCATCGCAAAGACTTTTCGAAGGACATTTTATACTACTTATGACTAGCTTTATCAATTTAAGTCAAAATATCAAAATTCTAAATTTTGAAAAATTTTGAAAATGTTGTAAGGGGGGACCCTTATCACAAATTTACACCTAAATTAAGGGTTTTTCTTCGATATTTTCCACAATTTTCATCGCAAAGACTTTTCGAAGGACATTTTATACTACTTATGACTAGCTTTATCAATTTAAGTCAAAATATCAAAATTCTAAATTTTGAAAAATTTTGAAAATGTTGTAAGGGGGGACCCTTATCACAAATTTACACCTAAATTAAGGGTTTTTCTTCGATATTTTCCACAATTTTCATCGCAAAGACTTTTCGAAGGACATTTTATACTACTTATTACTAGCTTTATCAATTTAAGTCAAAATATCAAAATTCTAAATTTTGAAAAATTTTGAAAATGTTGTAAGGGGGGACCATTACTTATCACAAATTTACACCTAAATTAAGGGTGGTTTTCTTCGATATTTTCCACAATTTTCATCGCAAAGACTTTTCGAAGGACATTTTTATACTACTTATAACATTTATCAATTTAAATCAAAATATCAAAATTCTAAATTTTGAAAAATTTTGAAAATGTTGTAAGGGGGACCCTTAACATACAAATTTACACCTAAATTAAGGGTTTTTCTTCGATATTTTCCACAATTTTCATCGCAAAGACTTTTCGAAGGACTTTTTATACTACTTAGGACTAGCTTTATCAATTTAAGTCAAAATATCAAAATTCTAAATTTTGAAAAATTTTGAAAATGTTGTAAGGGGGCCCCTTATCACAAATTTACACCTAAATTAAGGGTTTTTCTTCGATATTTTCCACAATGTTCATCGCAAAGACTTTTCGAAGGACTTTTTATACAACTTAGGACTAGCTTTATCAATTTAAGTCAAAATATCAAAATTCTAAATTTTGAAAAATTTTGAAAAATGTAATGTTGTAAGGGGGGACCCTTATCACAAATTTACACCTAAATTAAGGGTTTTTCTTCGATATTTTCCACAATTTTCATCGCAAAGACTTTTCGAAGGACATTTTATACTACTTATGACTAGCTTTATCAATTTAAGTCAAAATATCAAAATTCTAAATTTTGAAAAATTTTGAAAATGTTGTAAGGGGGACCCTTATCACAAATTTACACCTAAATTAAGGGTTTTTCTTCGATATTTTCCACAATTTTCATCGCAAATACTTTTCGAAGGACTTTTTATACTACTTATGACTAGCTTTATCAATTTAAATCAAAATATCAAAATTCTAAATTTTGAAAAATTTTGAAAATGTTGTAAGGGGGGACCCTTATCACAAATTTACACCTAAATTAAGGGTTTTTCTTCGATATTTTCCACAATTTTCATCGCAAAGACTTTTCGAAGGACTTTTTATACTACTTATGACTAGCTTTATCAATTTAAGTCAAAATATCAAAATTCTAAATTTTGAAAAATTTTGAAAATGTTGTAAGGGGGGACCCTTATCACAAATTTACACCTAAATTAAGGGTTTTTCTTCGATATTTTCCACAATTTTCATCGCAAACACTTTTCGAAGGACTTTTTATACTACTTATGACTAGCTTTATCAATTTAAATCAAAATATCAAAATTCTAAATTTTGAAAAATTTTGAAAATGTTGTAAGGGGGGACCCTTATCACAAATTTACACCTAAATTAAGGGTTTTTCTTCGATATTTTCCACAATTTTCATCGCAAAGACTTTTCGAAGGCCATTTTATACTACTTATTACTAGCTTTATCAATTTAAGTCAAAATATCAAAATTCTAAATTTTGAAAAATTTTGAAAATGTTATAAGGGGGGACCATTATCACAAATTTACACCTAAATTAAGGGGTTTTCTTCGATATTTTCTACAATTTTCATCGCAGGACTTTTTCGAAGGACTTTTTATACTACTTATGACTAGCTTTATCAATTTAAGTCAAAATATCAAAATTCTAAATTTTGAAAAATTTTGAAAATGTTGTAAGGGGGACCCTTATTACAAATTTACACCTAAATTAAGGGTTTTTCTTCAATATTTTTTACAATGTTCATCGCAAAGACTTTTCGAAAGACTTTTTATACAACTAAGTACTAGCTTTATCAATTTAAGTCAAAATATCAAAATTCTAAATTTTGAAAAATTTTGAAAATGTTGTAAGGGGGGACCCTCAACACAAATTTACATCTAAATTAAGGGTTTTTCTTCGATATTTTCCACAATTTTCATCGCAAAGACTTTTCGAAGGACATTTTATATTACTTATTACTAGCTTTATCAATTTAAGTCAAAATATCAAAATTCTAAATTTTGAAAAATTTTGAAAATGTTGTAAGGGGGGACCATTATCACAAATTTACACCTAAATTAAGGGATTTTCTTCGATATTTTCTACAATTTTCATCGCAGGACTTTTTCGAAGGACTTTTAATACTACTTATGACTAGCTTTATCAATTTAAGTCAAAATATCAAAATTCTAAATTTTGAAAAATTTTGAAAATGTTGTAAGGGAACCCTTATTACAAATTTACACCTAAATTAAGGGTTTTTCTTCAATATTTTTTACAATGTTCATCGCAAAGACTTTTCGAAGGACTTTTTATACAACTTAGTACTAGCTTTATCAATTTAAGTCAAAATATCAAAATTCTAAATTTTGAAAAATTTTGAGAATGTTGTAAGGGGGACCCTTATCACAAATTTACACTTAAATTAAGGGTTTTTCTTCGATATTTTCCACAATTTTCATCGCAAACACTTTTTGATGGACTTTTTATACTACTTATGACCAGCTTAATCAATTTAAGTCAAAATATCAAAATTCTAAATTTTTAAAAATTTTGAAAATTTTAAGGGGGGACACTCAACACAAATTTACACCTAAATTAAGGGTTTTTCTTCGATATTTTCCACAATTTTCATCGCAAAGACTTTTCGAGGGACATTTTATACATCTTATTACTAGCTTTATCAATTTAAGTCAAAATATCAAAATTCTAAATATTGAAAAATTTTGAAAATGTTGTAAGGGGGACCATTATCACAAATGAACACCTAAATTAAGGGGTTTTCTTCGATATTTTCTACAATTTTCATCGCAGGACTTTTTCGAAGGACTTTTTATACTACTTATGACTAGCTTTATCAATTTAAGTCAAAATATCAAAATTCTAAATTTTGAAAAATTTTGAAAATTTTAAGGGGGGACACTCAACACAAATTTACACCTAAATTAAGGGTTTTTCTTCGATATTTTCCACAATGTTCATCGCAAAGACTTTTCGAAGGACTTTTTATACAACTTAGTACTAGCTTTATCAATTTAAGTCATAATATCAAAATTCTAAATTTTGAAAAATTTTGAAAATGTTGTAAGGGGGGACCCTTAACATAAATTTACACCTAAATTAAGGGTTTTTCTTCGATATTTTCCACAATCTTCATTGCAAAGACTTTTCGAAGGACTTTTTATACAACTTATTACTAGCTTTATCAATTTAAGTCAAAATATCAAAATTCTAAATTTTGAAAAATTTTGAAAATGTTGTAAGGGGGGACCATTATCACAAATGAACACCTAAATTAAGGGGTTTTCTTCGATATTTTCTACAATTTTCATCGCAGGACTTTTTCGAAGGACTTTTTATACTACTTATGACTAGCTTTATCAATTTAAGTCAAAATATCAAAATTCTAAATTTTGAAAAATTTTGAAAATGTTGTAAGGGGGGACCCTTGAAAATTTTAAGGGGGGACACTCAACACAAATTTACACCTAAATTAAGGGTTTTTCTTCGATATTTTCCACAATGTTCATCGCAAAGACTTTTCGAAGGACTTTTTATACAACTTAGTACTAGCTTTATCATTTTAAGTCAAAATATCAAAATTCTAAATTTTGAAAAATTTTGAAAATGTTGTAAGGGGGGACCCTTAACATAAATTTACACCTAAATTAAGGGTTTTTCTTCGATATTTTCCACAATGTTCATCGCAAAGACTTCTCGAAGGACTTTTTATACAACTTATTACTAGCTTTATCAATTTAAGTCAAAATATCAAAATTCTAAATTTTGAAAAATTTTGAAAATGTTGTAAGGGGGGACCATTATCACAAATGAACACCTAAATTAAGGGGTTTTCTTCGATATTTTCTACAATTTTCATCGCAGGACTTTTTCGAAGGACTTTTTATACTACTTATGACTAGCTTTATCAATTTAAGTCAAAATATCAAAATTCTAAATTTTGAAAAATTTTGAAAATGTTGTAAGGGGGGACCCTTGAAAATTTTAAGGGGGGACACTCAACACAAATTTACACCTAAATTAAGGGTTTTTCTTCGATATTTTCCACAATGTTCATCGCAAAGACTTTTCGAAGGACTTTTTATACAACTTAGTACTAGCTTTATCAATTTAAGTCAAAATATCAAAATTCTAAATTTTGAAAAATTTTGAAAATGTTGTAAGGGGGGACCCTTAACATAAATTTACACCTAAATTAAGGGTTTTTCTTCGATATTTTCCACAATGTTCATCGCAAAGACTTCTCGAAGGACTTTTTATACAACTTATTACTAGCTTTATCAATTTAAGTCAAAATATCAAAATTCTAAATTTTGAAAAATTTTGAAAATGTTGTAAGGGGGACCATTATCACAAATTAACACCTAAATTAAGGGGTTTTTCTTCGATATTTTCTACAATTTTCATCGCAGGACTTTTTCGAAGGACTTTTTATACTACTTATGACTAGCTTTATCAATTTAAGTCAAAATATCAAAATTATAAATTTTGAAATATTTTGAAAATTTGTAAGGGGGACCCTTAACACAAATTTACACCTAAATTAAGGGTTTTTCTTCGATATTTTCCACAATGTTCATCGCAAAGACTTTTCGAAGGACTTTTTATACAACTTAGTACTAGCTTTATCAATTTAAGTCAAAATATCAAAATTCTAAATTTTGAAAAATTTTGAAAATGTTGTAAGGGGGGACCCTTATCACAAATTTACACCTAAATTAAGGGTTTTTCTTCGATATTTTCCACAATTTTCATCGCAAAGACTTTTCGAAGGACATTTTATACTACTTATTACTAGCTTTATCAATTTAAGTCAAAATATCAAAATTCTAAATTTTGAAAAATTTTGAAAATGTTGTAAGGGGGGACCATTATCACAAATTTACACCTAAATTAAGGGTTTTTCTTCGATATTTTCCACAATTTTCATCGCAGGACTTTTTCGAAGGACTTTTTATACTACTTATGACTAGCTTTATCAATTTAAATCAAAATATCAAAATTCTAAATTTTGAAAAATTTTGAAAATGTTGTAAGGGGGGACCCTTATCACAAGTTTACACCTAAATTAAGGGGTTTTCTTCAATATTTTTTACAATGTTCATCGCAAAGACTTTTCGAAGGACTTTTTATACAACTAAGTACTAGCTTTATCAATTTAAATCAAAATATCAAAATTCTAAATTTTGAAAAATTTTGAAAATGTTGTAAGGGGGGACCCTTATCACAAATTTACACCTAAATTAAGGGTTTTTCTTCGATATTTTCCACAATTTTCATCGCAAAGACTTTTCGAAGGCCATTTTTTATTACTTATTACTAGCTTTATCAATTTAAGTCAAAATATCAAAATTCTAAATTTTGAAAAATTTTGAAAATGTTGTAAGGGGGGACCATTATCACAAATTTACACCTAAATTAAGGGTTTTTCTTCGATATTTTCCACAATTTTCATCGCAGGACTTTTTCGAAGGACTTTTTATACTACTTATGACTAGCTTTATCAATTTAAGTCAAAATATCAAAATTCTAAATTTTGAAAAATTTTGAAAATGTTGTAAGGGGGACCCTTATTACAAATTTACACCTAAATTAAGGGTTTTTCTTCGATATTTTTTACAATGTTCATCGCAAAGACTTTTCGAAGGACTTTTTATACAACTTAGTACTAGCTTTATCAATTTAACTCAAAATATCTAAATTCTAAATTTTGAAAAATTTTGAGAATGTTGTAAGGGGGACCCTTATCACAAATTTACACTTAAATTAAGGGTTTTTCTTCGATATTTTCCACAATTTTCATCGCAAACACTTTTCGATGGACTTTTTATACTACTTATGACCAGCTTTATCAATTTAAGTCAAAATATCAAAATTCTAAATTTTGAAAAATTTTGAAAATTTTAAGGGGGGACACTCAACACAAATTTACACCTAAATTAAGGGTTTTTCTTCGATATTTTCCACAATTTTCATCGCAAAGACTTTTCGAGGGACATTTTATACATCTTATTACTAGCTTTATCAATTTAAGTCAAAATATCAAAATTCTAAATATTGAAAAATTTTGAAAATGTTGTAAGGGGGGACCATTATCACAAATTTACACCTAAATTAAGGGGTTTTCTTCGATATTTTCTACAATTTTCATCGCAAACACTTTTCGAAGGACTTTTTATACTACTTATGACTAGCTTTATCAATTTAAGTCAAAATATCAAAATTCTAAATTTTGAAAAATTTTGAAAATTTTAAGGGGGGACACTCAACACAAATTTACACCTAAATTAAGGGTTTTTCTTCGATATTTTCCACAATGTTCATCGCAAAGACTTTTCGAAGGACTTTTTATACAACTTAGTACTAGCTTTATCATTTTAAGTCAAAATATCAAAATTCTAAATTTTGAAAATGTTGTAAGGGGGACCCTTAACATAAATTTACACCTAAATTAAGGGTTTTTCTTCGATATTTTCCACAATGTTCATCGCAAAGACTTTTCGAAGGACTTTTTATACAACTTATTACTAGCTTTATCAATTTAAGTCAAAATATCAAAATTCTAAATTTTGAAAAATTTTGAAAATGTTGTAAGGGGGGACCATTATCACAAATGAACACCTAAATTAAGGGGTTTTCTTCGATATTTTCTACAATTTTCATCGCAGGACTTTTTCGAAGGACTTTTTATACTACTTATGACTAGCTTTATCAATTTAAGTCAAAATATCAAAATTCTAAATTTTGAAAATATTTTTAAAAATTTAGAAAATGTTGTAAGGGGGACCCTTATCACAAATTTACACCTAAATTAAGGGTTTTTCTTCGATATTTTCCACAATTTTCATCGCAAAGACTTTTCGAAGGACTTTTTATACTACTTATGACTAGCTTTATCAATTTAAGTCAAAATATCAAAATTCTAAATTTTGAAAAATTTTGAAAATTTTAAGGGGGACACTCAACACAAATTTACACCTAAATTAAGGGTTTTTCTTCGATATTTTCCACAATGTTCATCGCAAAGACTTTTCGAAGGACTTTTTATACAACTTAGTACTAGCTTTATCATTTTAAGTCAAAATATCAAAATTCTAAATTTTGAAAATGTTGTGTAAGGGGGACCCTTAACATAAATTTACACCTAAATTAAGGGTTTTTCTTCGATATTTTCCACAATGTTCATCGCAAAGACTTTTCGAAGGACTTTTTATACAACTTATTACTAGCTTTATCAATTTAAGTCAAAATATCAAAATTCTAAATTTTGAAAAATTTTGAAAATGTTGTAAGGGGGGACCCTTATCACAAATTTACACCTAAATTAAGGGTTTTTCTTCGATATTTTCCACAATTTTCATCGCAAAGACTTTTCGAAGGACATTTTATACTACTTATTACTAGCATTATCAATTTAAGTCAAAATATCAAAATTCTACATTTTGAAAAATTTTGAAAATGTTGTAAGGGGGGACCATTATCACAAATTTACACCTAAATTAAGGGTTTTTCTTCGATATTTTCCACAATTTTCATCGCAGGACTTTTTCGAAGGACTTTTTATACTACTTATGACTAGCTTTATCAATTTAAATCAAAATATCAAAATTCTAAATTTTGAAAAATTTTGAAAATGTTGTAAGGGGGGACCCTTATCACAAGTTTACACCAAAATTAAGGGGTTTTCTTCAATATTTTTTACAATGTTCATCGCAAAGACTTTTCGAAGGACTTTTTATACAACTAAGTACTAGCTTTATCAATTTAAATCAAAATATCAAAATTCAAATAAAATGTGGGGGATCCCTTATCACAAATTTACACATAAATTAAGGGTTTTTCTTCGATATTTTCCACAATTTTCATCGCAAAGACTTTTCGAAGGGCATTTTATACTACTTATTACTAGCTTTATCAATTTAAGTCAAAATATCAAAATTCTAAATTTTGAAAAATTTTAAAAATGTTGTAAGGGGGGACCATTATCACAAATTTACACCTAAATTAAGGGTTTTTCTTCGATATTTTCTACAATTTTCATCGCAGGACTTTTTCGAAGGACTTTTTATACTACTTATGACTAGCTTTATCAATTTAAATCAAAATATCAAAATTCTAAATTTTGAAAAATTTTGAAAATGTTGTAAGGGGGGACCCTTAACATAAATTTACACCTAAATTAAGGGTTTTTCTTCGATATTTTCCACAAAGTTCATCGCAAAAACTTTTCGAAGGACTTTTTATACAACTTAGTACTAGCTTTATCAATTTAAGTCAAAATATCAAAATTCTAAATTTTGAAAAATTTTGAAAATGTTATAAGGGGGACCCTTATCACAAATTTACACCTAAATTAAGGGTTTTTCTTCAATATTTTCCACAATGTTCATCGCAAAGACTTTTCGAAGGACTTTTTATACAACTTATTACTAGCTTTATCAATTTAAGTCAAAATATCAAAATTCTAAATTTTGAAAAATTTTGAAAATGTTGTAAGGGGGGACCATTATCACAAATGAACACCTAAATTAAGGGGTTTTCTTCGATATTTTCTACAATTTTCATCGCAGGACTTTTTCGAAGGACTTTTTATACTACTTATGACTAGCTTTATCAATTTAAGTCAAAATATCAAAATTCTAAATTTTGAAAAATTTTGAAAATGTTGTAAGGGGGGACCCTTGAAAATTTTAAGGGGGGACACTCAACACAAATTTACACCTAAATTAAGGGTTTTTCTTCGATATTTTCCACAATGTTCATCGCAAAGACTTTTCGAAGGACTTTTTATACAACTTAGTACTAGCTTTATCATTTTAAGTCAAAATATCAAAATTCTAAATTTTGAAAAATTTTGAAAATGTTGTAAGGGGGGACCCTTAACATAAATTTACACCTAAATTAAGGGTTTTTCTTCGATATTTTCCACAATGTTCATCGCAAAGACTTCTCGAAGGACTTTTTATACAACTTATTACTAGCTTTATCAATTTAAGTCAAAATATCAAAATTCTAAATTTTGAAAAATTTTGAAAATGTTGTAAGGGGGGACCATTATCACAAATTAACACCTAAATTAAGGGGTTTTCTTCGATATTTTCTACAATTTTCATCGCAGGACTTTTTCGAAGGACTTTTTATACTACTTATGACTAGCTTTATCAATTTAAGTCAAAATATCAAAATTATAAATTTTGAAAAATTTTGAAAATTTTAAGGGAGGACACTCAACACAAATTTACACCTAAATTAAGGGTTTTTCTTCGATATTTTCCACAATGTTCATCGCAAAGACTTTTCGAAGGACTTTTTATACAACTTAGTACTAGCTTTATCAATTTAAGTCATAATATCAAAATTCTAAATTTTGAAAAATTTTGAAAAATTTTGAAAATGTTGTAAGGGGGGACCCTTATCACAAATTTACACCTAAATTAAGGTTTTTCTTCGATATTTTCCACAATTTTCATCGCAAAGACTTTTCGAAGGACATTTTATACTACTTATTACTAGCTTTATCAATTTAAGTCAAAATATCAAAATTCTAAATTTTGAAAAATTTTGAAAATGTTGTAAGGGGGGACCATTATCACAAATTTACACCTAAATTAAGGGTTTTTCTTCGATATTTTCCACAATTTTCATCGCAAAGACTTTTTCGAAGGACTTTTTATACTACTTATGACTAGCTTTATCAATTTAAGTCAAAATATCAAAATTCTAAATTTTGAAAAATTTTGAAAATGTTGTAAGGGGGACCCTTATCACAAGTTTACACCTAAATTAAGGGGTTTTCTTCGATATTTTTCACAATGTTCATCGCAAAGACTTTTCGAAGGACTTTTTATACAACTAAGTACTAGCTTTATCAATTTAAATCAAAATATCAAAATTCTAAATTTTGAAAAATTTTGAAAATGTTGTAAGGGGGGACCCTTATCACAAATTTACACCTAAATTAAGGGTTTTTCTTCGATATTTTCCACAATTTTCATCGCAAAGACTTTTCGAAGGACCATTTTTTACTACTTATTACTAGCTTTATCAATTTAAGTCAAAATATCAAAATTCTAAATTTTGAAAAATTTTGAAAATGTTGTAAGGGGGACCATTATCACAAATTTACACCTAAATTAAGGGTTTTTCTTCGATATTTTCCACAATTTTCATCGCAGGACTTTTTCGAAGGACTTTTTATACTACTTATGACTAGCTTTATCAATTTAAATCAAAATATCAAAATTCTAAATTTTGAAAAATTTTGAAAATGTTGTAAGGGGGGACCCTTATCACAAATTTACACCTAAATTAAGGGGTTTTTCTTCAATATTTTTTACAATGTTCATCGCAAAGACTTTTCGAAGGACTTTTTATACAACTAAGTACTAGCTTTATCAATTTAAGTCAAAATATCTAAATTCTAAATTTTGAAAAATTTTGAGAATGTTGTAAGGGGGACCCTTATCACAAATTTACACTTAAATTAAGGGTTTTTCTTCGATATTTTCCACAATTTTCATCGCAAACACTTTTCGAAGGACTTTTTATACTACTTATGACTAGCTTTATCAATTTAAGTCAAAATATCAAAATTCTAAATTTTGAAAAATTTTGAAAATGTTGTAAGGGGGGACCCTTATCACAAATTTACACCTAAATTAAGGGTTTTTCTTCGATATTTTCCACAATTTTCATCGCAAAGACTTTTCGAAGGACATTTTATACAACTTATTACTAGCTTTATCAATTTAAGTCAAAATATCAAAATTCTAAATATTGAAAAATTTTGAAAATGTTGTAAGGGGGGACCATTATCACAAATGTACACCTAAATTAAGGGTTTTTCTTCGATATTTTCTACAATTTTCATCGCAGGACTTTTTCGAAGGACTTTTTATACAACTTAGTACTAGCTTTATCAATTTAAGTCAAAATATCAAAATTCTAAATTTTGAAAATTTTGAAAATGGGGGGACCCTTATCACAAATTTACACCTAAATTAAGGGTTTTTCTTCGATATTTTCCACAATGTTCATCGCAAAGACTTTTCGAAGGACTTTTTATACAACTTATTACTAGCTTTATCAATTTAAGTCAAAATATCAAAATTCTAAATTTTGAAAAATTTTGAAAATGTTGTAAGGGGGGACCATTATCACAAATGTACACCTAAATTAAGGGTTTTTCTTCGATATTTTCTACAATTTTCATCGCAGGACTTTTTCGAAGGACTTTTTATACTACTTATGACTAGCTTTATCAATTTAAGTCAAAATATCAAAATTCTAAATTTTGAAAAATTTTGAAAATGTTGTAAGGGGGGACCCTTGAAAATTTTAAGGGGGGACACTCAACACAAATTTACACCTAAATTAAGGGTTTTTCTTCGATATTTTCCACAATGTTCATCGCAAAGACTTTTCGAAGGACTTTTTATACAACTTAGTACTAGCTTTATCATTTTAAGTCAAAATATCAAAATTCTAAATTTTGAAAAATTTTGAAAATGTTGTAAGGGGGGACCCTTAACATAAATTTACACCTAAATTAAGGGTTTTTCTTCGATATTTTCCACAATGTTCATCGCAAAGACTTCTCGAAGGACTTTTTATACAACTTATTACTAGCTTTATCAATTTAAGTCAAAATATCAAAATTCTAAATTTTGAAAAATTTTGAAAATGTTGTAAGGGGGGACCATTATCACAAATTAACACCTAAATTAAGGGGTTTTCTTCGATATTTTCTACAATTTTCATCGCAGGACTTTTTCGAAGGACTTTTTATACTACTTATGACTAGCTTTATCAATTTAAGTCAAAATATCAAAATTATAAATTTTGAAATATTTTGAAAATTTTAAGGGGGGACACTCAACACAAATTTACACCTAAATTAAGGGTTTTTCTTCGATATTTTCCACAATGTTCATCGCAAAGACTTTTCGAAGGACTTTTTATACAACTTAGTACTAGCTTTATCAATTTAAGTCATAATATCAAAATTCTAAATTTTGAAAAATTTTGAAAAATTTTGAAAATGTTGTAAGGGGGGACCCTTATCACAAATTTACACCTAAATTAAGGTTTTTCTTCGATATTTTCCACAATTTTCATCGCAAAGACTTTTCGAAGGACATTTTATACTACTTATTACTAGCATTATCAATTTAAGTCAAAATATCAAAATTCTACATTTTGAAAAATTTTGAAAATGTTGTAAGGGGGGACCATTATCACAAATTTACACCTAAATTAAGGGTTTTTCTTCGATATTTTCCACAATTTTCATCGCAGGACTTTTTCGAAGGACTTTTTATACTACTTATGACTAGCTTTATCAATTTAAATCAAAATATCAAAATTCTAAATTTTGAAAAATTTTGAAAATGTTGTAAGGGGGGACCCTTATCACAAGTTTACACCTAAATTAAGGGGTTTTCTTCAATATTTTTTACAATGTTCATCGCAAAGACTTTTCGAAGGACTTTTTATACAACTAAGTACTAGCTTTATCAATTTAAATCAAAATATCAAAATTCTAAATTTTGAAAAATTTTGAAAATGTTGTAAGGGGGGACCCTTATCACAAATTTACACCTAAATTAAGGGTTTTTCTTCGATATTTTCCACAATTTTCATCGCAAAGACTTTTCGAAGGCCATTTTTTATTACTTATTACTAGCTTTATCAATTTAAGTCAAAATATCAAAATTCTAAATTTTGAAAAATTTTGAAAATGTTGTAAGGGGGGACCATTATCACAAATTTACACCTAAATTAAGGGTTTTTCTTCGATATTTTCCACAATTTTCATCGCAGGACTTTTTCGAAGGACTTTTTATACTACTTATGACTAGCTTTATCAATTTAAATCAAAATATCAAAATTCTAAATTTTGAAAAATTTTGAAAATGTTGTAAGGGGGGACCCTTATCACAAGTTTACACCTTAATTAAGGGGTTTTCTTCAATATTTTTTACAATGTTCATCGCAAAGACTTTTCGAAGGACTTTTTATACAACTAAGTACTAGCTTTATCAATTTAAATCAAAATATCTAAATTCTAAATTTTGAAAAATTTTGAGAATGTTGTAAGGGGGACCCTTATCACAAATTTACACTTAAATTAAGGGTTTTTCTTCGATATTTTCCACAATTTTCATCGCAAACACTTTTCGATGGACTTTTTATACTACTTATGACCAGCTTTATCAATTTAAGTCAAAATATCAAAATTCTAAATTTTGAAAAATTTTGAAAATTTTAAGGGGGGACACTCAACACAAATTTACACCTAAATTAAGGGTTTTTCTTCGATATTTTCCACAATTTTCATCGCAAAGACTTTTCGAGGGACATTTTCTACATCTTATTACTAGCTTTATCAATTTAAGTCAAAATATCAAAATTCTAAATATTGAAAAATTTTGAAAATGTTGTAAGGGGGGACCATTATCACAAATTTACACCTAAATTAAGGGGTTTTCTTCGATATTTTCTACAATTTTCATCGCAGGACTTTTTCGAAGGACTTTTTATACTACTTATGACTAGCTTTATCAATTTAAGTCAAAATATCAAAATTCTAAATTTTGAAAAATTTTGAAAATTTTAAGGGGGGACACTCAACACAAATTTACACCTAAATTAAGGGTTTTTCTTCGATATTTTCCACAATGTTCATCGCAAAGACTTTTCGAAGGACTTTTTATACAACTTAGTACTAGCTTTATCATTTTAAGTCAAAATATCAAAATTCTAAATTTTGAAAATGTTGTAAGGGGGGACCCTTAACATAAATTTACACCTAAATTAAGGGTTTTTCTTCGATATTTTCCACAATGTTCATCGCAAAGACTTTTCGAAGCACTTTTTATACAACTTATTACTAGCTTTATCAATTTAAGTCAAAATATCAAAATTCTAAATTTTGAAAAATTTTGAAAATGTTGTAAGGGGGGACCATTATCACAAATGAACACCTAAATTAAGGGGTTTTCTTCGATATTTTCTACAATTTTCACCGCAGGACTTTTTCGAAGGACTTTTTATACTACTTATGACTAGCTTTATCAATTTAAGTCAAAATATCAAAATTCTAAATTTTGAAATATTTTTAAAAATTTAGAAAATGTTGTAAGGGGGACCCTTATCACAAATTTACACTTAAATTAAGGGTTTTTCTTCGATATTTTCCACAATTTTCATCGCAAACACTTTTCGAAGGACTTTTTATACTACTTATGACTAGCTTTATCAATTTAAGTCAAAATATCAAAATTCTAAATTTTGAAAAATTTTGAAAATTTTAAGGGGGGACACTCAACACAAATTTACACCTAAATTAAGGGTTTTTCTTCGATATTTTCCACAATGTTCATCGCAAAGACTTTTCGAAGGACTTTTTATACAACTTAGTACTAGCTTTATCATTTTAAGTCAAAATATCAAAATTCTAAATTTTGAAAATGTTGTAAGGGGGGACCCTTAACATAAATTTACACCTAAATTAAGGGTTTTTCTTCGTTATTTTCCACAATGTTCATCGCAAAGACTTTTCGAAGGACTTTTTATACAACTTATTACTAGCTTTATCAATTTAAGTCAAAATATCAAAATTCTAAATTTTGAAAAATTTTGAAAATGTTGTAAGGGGGGACCCTTATCACAAATTTACACCTAAATTAAGGTTTTTCTTCGATATTTTCCACAATTTTCATCGCAAAGACTTTTCGAAGGACATTTTATACTACTTATTACTAGCATTATCAATTTAAGTCAAAATATCAAAATTCTACATTTTGAAAAATTTTGAAAATGTTGTAAGGGGGGACCATTATCACAAATTTACACCTAAATTAAGGGTTTTTCTTCGATATTTTCCACAATTTTCATCGCAGGACTTTTTCGAAGGACTTTTTATACTACTTATGACTAGCTTTATCAATTTAAATCAAAATATCAAAATTCTAAATTTTGAAAAATTTTGAAAATGTTGTAAGGGGGGACCCTTATCACAAGTTTACACCAAAATTAAGGGGTTTTCTTCAATATTTTTTACAATGTTCATCGCAAAGACTTTTCGAAGGACTTTTTATACAACTAAGTACTAGCTTTATCAATTTAAATCAAAATATCAAAATTCAAAAAGTGGGGATCCTTATCACAAATTTACACATAAATTAAGGGTTTTTCTTCGATATTTTCCACAATTTTCATCGCAAAGACTTTTCGAATGGCATTTTATACTACTTATTACTAGCTTTATCAATTTAAGTCAAAATATCAAAATTCTAAATTTTGAAAAATTTTAAAAATGTTGTAAGGGGGGACCATTATCACAAATTTACACCTAAATTAAGGGGTTTTCTTCGATATTTTCTACAATTTTCATCGCAGGACTTTTTCGAAGGACTTTTTATACTACTTATGACTAGCTTTATCAATTTAAATCAAAATATCAAAATTCTAAATTTTGAAAAATTTTGAAAATGTTGTAAGGGGGGACCCTTAACATAAATTTACACCTAAATTAAGGGTTTTTCTTCGATATTTTCCACAAAGTTCATCGCAAAAACTTTTCGAAGGACTTTTTATACAACTTAGTACTAGCTTTATCAATTTAAGTCAAAATATCAAAATTCTAAATTTTGAAAAATTTTGAAAATGTTATAAGGGGGGACCCTTATCACAAATTTACACCTAAATTAAGGGTTTTTCTTCAATATTTTCCACAATGTTCATCGCAAAGACTTTTCGAAGGACTTTTTATACAACTTAGTACTAGCTTTATCAATTTAAGTCAAAATATCAAAATTCTAAATTTTGAAATATTTTTAAAAATTTAGAAAATGTTGTAAGGGGGACCCTTATCACAAATTTACACTTAAATTAAGGGTTTTTCTTCGATATTTTCCACAATTTTCATCGCAAACACTTTTCGAAGGACTTTTTATACTACTTATGACTAGCTTTATCAATTTAAGTCAAAATATCAAAATTCTAAATTTTGAAAAATTTTGAAAATTTTAAGGGGGGACACTCAACACAAATTTACACCTAAATTAAGGGTTTTTCTTCGATATTTTCCACAATGTTCATCGCAAAGACTTTTCGAAGGACTTTTTATACAACTTAGTACTAGCTTTATCATTTTAAGTCAAAATATCAAAATTCTAAATTTTGAAAATGTTGTAAGGAGGGACCCTTAACATAAATTTACACCTAAATTAAGGGTTTTTCTTCGATATTTTCCACAATGTTCATCGCAAAGACTTTTCGAAGGACTTTTTATACAACTTATTACTAGCTTTATCAATTTAAGTCAAAATATCAAAATTCTAAATTTTGAAAAATTTTGAAAATGTTGTAAGGGGGGACCATTATCACAAATGAACACCTAAATTAAGGGGTTTTCTTCGATATTTTCTACAATTTTCATCGCAGGACTTTTTCGAAGGACTTTTTATACTACTTATGACTAGCTTTATCAATTTAAGTCAAAATATCAAAATTCTAAATTTTGAAAAATTTTGAAAATGTTGTAAGGGGGGACCCTTATCACAAATTTACACCTAAATTAAGGTTTTTCTTCGATATTTTCCACAATTTTCATCGCAAAGACTTTTCGAAGGACATTTTATACTACTTATTACTAGCATTATCAATTTAAGTCAAAATATCAAAATTCTACATTTTGAAAAATTTTGAAAATGTTGTAAGGGGGGACCATTATCACAAATTTACACCTAAATTAAGGGTTTTTCTTCGATATTTTCCACAATTTTCATCGCAGGACTTTTTCGAAGGACTTTTTATACTACTTATGACTAGCTTTATCAATTTAAATCAAAATATCAAAATTCTAAATTTTGAAAAATTTTGAAAATGTTGTAAGGGGGGACCCTTATCACAAGTTTACACCTAAATTAAGGGTTTTTCTTCAATATTTTCCACAATGTTCATCGCAAAGACTTTTCGAAGGACTTTTTATACAACTTAGTACTAGCTTTATCAATTTAAGTCAAAATATCAAAATTCTAAATTTTGAAATATTTTTAAAAATTTAGAAAATGTTGTAAGGGGGGACCCTTATCACAAATTTACACCTAAATTAAGGTTTTTCTTCGATATTTTCCACAATTTTCATCGCAAAGACTTTTCGAAGGACATTTTATACTACTTATTACTAGCATTATCAATTTAAGTCAAAATATCAAAATTCTACATTTTGAAAAATTTTGAAAATGTTGTAAGGGGGGACCATTATCACAAATTTACACCTAAATTAAGGTTTTTCTTCGATATTTTCCACAATTTTCATCGCAAAGACTTTTCGAAGGACATTTTATACTACTTATTACTAGCATTATCAATTTAAGTCAAAATATCAAAATTCTACATTTTGAAAAATTTTGAAAATGTTGTAAGGGGGGACCCTTAACATAAATTTACACCTAAATTAAGGGTTTTTCTTCGATATTTTCCACAAAGTTCATCGCAAAAACTTTTCGAAGGACTTTTTATACAACTTAGTACTAGCTTTATCAATTTAAGTCAAAATATCAAAATTCTAAATTTTGAAAAATTTTGAAAATGTTATAAGGGGGACCCTTATCACAAATTTACACCTAAATTAAGGGTTTTTCTTCAATATTTTCCACAATGTTCATCGCAAAGACTTTTCGAAGGACTTTTTATACAACTTAGTACTAGCTTTATCAATTTAAGTCAAAATATCAAAATTCTAAATTTTGAAATATTTTTAAAAATTTAGAAAATGTTGTAAGGGGGACCCTTATCACAAATTTACACTTAAATTAAGGGTTTTTCTTCGATATTTTCCACAATTTTCATCGCAAACACTTTTCGAAGGACTTTTTATACTACTTATGACTAGCTTTATCAATTTAAGTCAAAATATCAAAATTCTAAATTTTGAAAAATTTTGAAAATGTTGTAAGAGGGGACCATTATCACAAATTTACACCTAAATTAAGGGGTTTTCTTCGATATTTTATACAATTTTCATCGCAGGACTTTTTCGAAGGACTTTTTATACTACTTATGACTAGCTTTATCAATTTAAATCAAAATATCAAAATTCGAAATTTTGAAAAATTTTGAAAATGTTGTAAGGGGGGACCCTTATCACAAACTTACACCTAAATTAAGGGTTTTTCTTCGATATTTTCCACAATTTTCATCGCAAAGACTTTTCAAAGGCCATTTTATTACTAGCTTTATCAATTTAAGTCAAAATATCAAAATTCTAAATGTTGAAAAATTTTGAAAATGTTGTAAGGGGGACCATTATCACAAATTTACACCTAAATTAAGGGGTTTTCTTCGATATTTTCCACAATGTTCATCGCAGGACTTTTTCGAAGGACTTTTTATACTACTTATGACTAGCTTTATCAATTTAAGTCAAAATATCAAAATTCTAAATTTTGAAAAATTTTGAAAATGTTGTAAGGGGGGACCCTTATCACAAATGTACACCTAAATTAAGGGTTTTTCTTCGATATTTTCCACAATTTTCATCGCAAAGACTTTTCGAAGGACATTTTATACTACTTATTACTAGCTTTATCAATTTAAGTCAAAATATCAAAATTCTAAATTTTGAAAAATTTTGAAAATGTTGTAAGGGGGACCATTATCACAAATTTACACCTAAATTAAGGGATTTTCTTCGATATTTTCTACAATTTTCATCGCAGGACTTTTCGAAGGACTTTTTATACTACTTATTACTAGCTTTATCAATTTAAGTCAAAATATCAAAATTCTAAATTTTGAAAAATTTTGGAAATGTTGTAAGGGGCGACCCTTAACATAAATTTACACCTAATTAAGGGTTTTTCTTCGATATTTTCCACAATGTCCATCGCAAAGACTTTTCGAAGGACTTTTTATACAACTTAGTACTAGCTTTATCATTTTAAGTCAAAATATCAAAATTCTAAATTTTGAAAAATTTTGAAAAATTTTGAAAATGTTGTAAGGGGGGACCCTTATCACAAATTTACACCTAAATTAAGGGCTTTTCTTCGATATTTTCCACAATGTTCATCGCAAAGACTTTTCGAAGGACATTTTATACTACTTATTACTAGCTTTATCAATTTAAGTCAAAATATCAAAATTCTAAATTTTGAAAAATTTTGAAAATGTTGTAAGGGGGGACCCTTATCACAAATTTACACCTAAATTAAGGGTTTTTCTTCGACATTTTCCACAATGTTCATCGCAAAGACTTTTCGAAGGACTTTTTATACAACTTAGTACTAGCTTTATCAATTTAAGTCAAAATATCTAAATTCTAAATTTTGAAAAATTTTGAGAATGTTGTAAGGGGGACCCTTATCACAAATTTACACTTAAATTAAGGGTTTTTCTTCGATATTTTCTACAATTTTCATCGCAGGACTTTTTCGAAGGACTTTTTATACTACTTATGACTAGCTTTATCAATTTAAATCAAAATATCAAAATTCTAAATTTTGAAAATGTTGTAAGGGGCGACCCTTAACATAAATTTACACCTAACTTAAGGGTTTTTCTTCGATATTTTCCACAATGTTCATCGCAAAAACTTTTCGAAGGACTTTTTATACAACTTAGTACTAACACTATCAATTTAAGTCAAAATATCAAAATTCTAAATTTTGAAAAATTTTGAAAATGTTGTAAGGGGGGACCCTTATCACAAATTTACACCTAAATTAAGGGTTTTTCTTCGATATTTTCCACAATGTTCATCGCAAAGACTTTTCGAAGGCCATTTTATACTACTTATTACTAGCTTTATCAATTTAAGTCAAAATATCAAAATTCTAAATTTTGAAAAATTTTGAAAATGTTGTAAGGGGGGACCATTATCACAAATTTACACCTAAATTAAGGGGTTTTCTTCGATATTTTCTACAATTTTCATCGCAGGACTTTTTCGAAGGACTTTTTATACTACTTATTACTAGCTTTATCAATTTAAGTCAAAATATCAAAATTCTAAATTTTGAAAAATTTTGAAAATGTTGTAAGGGGGACCCTTATTACAAATTTACACCTAAATTAAGGGTTTTTCTTCAATATTTTTACAATGTTCATCGCAAAGACTTTTCGAAGGACTTTTTATACAACTAAGTACTAGCTTTATCAATTTAAGTCAAAATATCAAAATTCTAAATTTTGCAAAATTTTGAAAATGTTGTCACAAATTTACACCTAAATTAAGGGTTTTTCTTCGATATTTTCCACAATGTTCATCGCAAAGACTTTTCGAAGGACTTTTTATACAACTTAGTACTAGGTTTATCAATTTAAGTGAAAATATCTAAATTCTAAATTTTGAAAAATTTTGAGAATATTGTAAGGGGGACCCTTATCACAAATTTACACTTAAATTAAGGGTTTTTCTTCGATATTCTTCGATATTTTCCATAATTTTCATCGCAAAGACTTTTCGAAGGACTTTTTATACTACTTATGACTAACTTCATCAAAATATCAAAATTCTAAATTTTGAAAAATTTTGAAAATGTTGTAAGGGGGGACCCTTATCACAAATGTACACCTAAATTAAGGGTTTTTCTTCGATATTTTCCACAATTTTCATCGCAAAGACTTTTCAAAGGCCATTTTATTACTAGCTTTATCAATTTAAGTCAAAATATCAAAATTCTAAATGTTGAAAAATTTTGAAAATGTTGTAAGGGGGACCATTATCACAAATTTACACCTAAATTAAGGGGTTTTCTTCGATATTTTCCACAATGTTCATCGCAGGACTTTTTCGAAGGACTTTTTATACTACTTATGACTAGCTTTATCAATTTAAGTCAAAATATCAAAATTCTAAATTTTGAAAAATTTTGAAAATGTTGTAAGGGGGGACCCTTATCACAAATGTACACCTAAATTAAGGGTTTTTCTTCGATATTTTCCACAATTTTCATCGCAAAGACTTTTCGAAGGACATTTTATACTACTTATTACTAGCTTTATCAATTTAAGTCAAAATATCAAAATTCTAAATTTTGAAAAATTTTGAAAATGTTGTAAGGGGGGACCATTATCACAAATTTACACCTAAATTAAGGGATTTTCTTCGATATTTTCTACAATTTTCATCGCAGGACTTTTTCGAAGGACTTTTTATACTACTTATTACTAGCTTTATCAATTTAAGTCAAAATATCAAAATTCTAAATTTTGAAAAATTTTGGAAATGTTGTAAGGGGCGACCCTTAACATAAATTTACACCTAATTAAGGGTTTTTCTTCGATATTTTCCACAATGTCCATCGCAAAGACTTTTCGAAGGACTTTTTATACAACTTAGTACTAGCTTTATCAATTTAAGTCAAAATATCAAAATTCTAAATTTTGAAAAATTTTGAAAAATTTTGAAAATGTTGTAAGGGGGGACCCTTATCACAAATTTACACCTAAATTAAGGGCTTTTCTTCGATATTTTCCACAATGTTCATCGCAAAGACTTTTCGAAGGACATTTTATACTACTTATTACTAGCTTTATCAATTTAAGTCAAAATATCAAAATTCTAAATTTTGAAAAATTTTGAAAATGTTGTAAGGGGGGACCCTTATCACAAATTTACACCTAAATTAAGGGTTTTTCTTCGACATTTTCCACAATGTTCATCGCAAAGACTTTTCGAAGGACTTTTTATACAACTTAGTACTAGCTTTATCAATTTAAGTCAAAATATCTAAATTCTAAATTTTGAAAAATTTTGAGAATGTTGTAAGGGGGACCCTTATCACAAATTTACACTTAAATTAAGGGTTTTTCTTCGATATTTTCTACAATTTTCATCGCAGGACTTTTTCGAAGGACTTTTTATACTACTTATGACTAGCTTTATCAATTTAAATCAAAATATCAAAATTCTAAATTTAGAAAAATTTTGAAAATGTTGTAAGGGGCGACCCTTAACACAAATTTACACCTAAATTAAGGGTTTTTCTTCGATATTTTCCACAATTTTCATCGCAAAGACTTTTCGAAGGACATTTTATACTACTTATTACTAGCTTTATCAATTTATGTCAAAATATCAAAATTCTAAATTTTGAAAAATGTTGTAAGGGGGGACCATTATCACAAATTTACACCTAAATTAAGGGTTTTTCTTCGATATTTCCCACAATTTTCATCGCAAAGACTTTTCGAAGGACATTTTATACTACTTATGACTATTTTTATCAATTTAAATCAAAATATCAAAATTCTAAATTTTGAAAAATTTTGAAAATGTTGTAAGGGGGGAACATTATCACAAATTTACACCTAAATTAAGGGTTTTTCTTCGATATTTTCCACAATTTTCATCGCAGGACTTTTTCGAAGGACTTTATATACTACTTATGACTAGCTTTATCAATTTAAATCAAAATATCAAAATTCTAAATTTTGAAAAATTTTGAAAATGTTGTAAGGGGGGACCCTCATCACAAGTTTACACCAAAAATAAGGGTTTTTCTTCGATATTTTTATCGCAAACACTTTTCGAAGGACTTTTTATACTACTTATTACTAGCTTTATCAATTTAAGTCATAATATCAAAATTCTAAATTTTGGAAAATTTTGAAAATGTTGTAAGTGGGGACCCTCATCACAAATTTACACCTAAATGAAAGGTTTTTCTTCGATATTTTCCACAATTTTCATCGCAAAGACTTTTCGAAGGACATTTTATACTACTTATTACTAGCTTTATCAATTTAAGTCAAAATATCAAAATTCTAAATTTTGAAAAATTTTGAAAATGTTGTAAGGGGGGACCATTATCACAAATTTACACCTAAATTAAGGGGTTTTCTTCGATATTTTCTACAATTTTCATCGCAGGACTTTTTCGAAGGACTTTTTATACTACTTATGACTAGCTTTATCAATTTAAATCAAAATATCAAAATTCTAAATTTTGAAAATGTTGTAAGGGGCGACCCTTAACATAAATTTACACCTAACTTAAGGGTTTTTCTTCGATATTTTCCACAATGTTCATCGCAAAAACTTTTCGAAGGACTTTTTATACAACTTAGTACTAACACTATCAATTTAAGTCAAAATATCAAAATTCTAAATTTTGAAAAATTTTGAAAATGTTGTAAGGGGGGACCCTTATCACAAATTTACACCTAAATTAAGGGTTTTTCTTCGATATTTTCCACAATGTTCATCGCAAAGACTTTTCGAAGGCCATTTTATACTACTTATTACTAGCTTTATCAATTTAAGTCAAAATATCAAAATTCTAAATTTTGAAAAATTTTGAAAATGTTGTAAGGGGGGACCATTATCACAAATTTACACCTAAATTAAGGGGTTTTCTTCGATATTTTCTACAATTTTCATCGCAGGACTTTTTCGAAGGACTTTTTATACTACTTATTACTAGCTTTATCAATTTAAGTCAAAATATCAAAATTCTAAATTTTGAAAAATTTTGAAAATGTTGTAAGGGGGACCCTTATTACAAATTTACACCTAAATTAAGGGTTTTTCTTCAATATTTTTTACAATGTTCATCGCAAAGACTTTTCGAAGGACTTTTTATACAACTAAGTACTAGCTTTATCAATTTAAGTCAAAATATCAAAATTCTAAATTTTGCAAAATTTTGAAAATGTTGTCACAAATTTACACCTAAATTAAGGGTTTTTCTTCGATATTTTCCACAATGTTCATCGCAAAGACTTTTCGAAGGACTTTTTATACAACTTAGTACTAGGTTTATCAATTTAAGTGAAAATATCTAAATTCTAAATTTTGAAAAATTTTGAGAATATTGTAAGGGGGACCCTTATCACAAATTTACACTTAAATTAAGGGTTTTTCTTCGATATTCTTCGATATTTTCCATAATTTTCATCGCAAAGACTTTTCGAAGGACTTTTTATACTACTTATGACTAACTTCATCAAAATATCAAAATTCTAAATTTTGAAAAATTTTGAAAATGTTGTAAGGGGGGACCCTTATCACAAATGTACACCTAAATTAAGGGTTTTTCTTCGATATTTTTATCGCAAACACTTTTCGAAGGACTTTTTATACTACTTATTACTAGCTTTATCAATTTAAGTCAAAATATCAAAATTCTAAATTTTGAAAAATTTTGAAGATGTTGTAAGGGGGGACCCTTATCACAAATTTACACCTAACTTAAGGGTTTTTCTTCGATATTTTCCACAATGTTCATCGCAAAGACTTTTCGAAGGACTTTTTATACAACTTAGGACAAGCTTTATCAATTTAAGTCAAAATATCAAAATTCTAAATTTTCAAAAATTTTGAAGATGTTGTAAGAGGGGGACCCTTATCACAAATTTACACCTAAATTAAGGGTTTTTCTTCGATATTTTCCACAATGTTCATCGCAAAGACTTTTCGAAGGACTTTTTATACAACTTAGTACAAGCTTTATCAATTTAAGTCAAAATGTCAAAATTCTAAATTTTGAAAAATTTTGAAAATGTTGTAAGGGGGAACCCTCATCACAAATTTACACCAAGGACATTTTATACTACTTATTACTAGCTTTATCAATTTAAGTCAAAATATCAAAATTCTAAATTTTGAAAATGTTGTAAGGGGGGACCATTATCACAAATTTACAGCTAAATTAAGTGTTTTTATTCGATATTTTCTACAATTTTCATCGCAGGACTTTTTCGAAGTAATTTTTATACTACTTATGACTAGCTTTATCAATTTAAATCAAAATATCAAAATTATAAATTTTGAAAAATTTTGAAAATGTTGTAAGGGGGACCCTTATCACAAATTTACACCAAAATTAAGGGTTTTTCTTCGATATTTTTATCGCAAACACTTTTCGAAGGACTTTTTATACTACTTATTACTAGCTTTATCAATTTAAGTCAAAATATCAAAATTCTAAATTTTGAAAATGTTGTAAGTGGGGACCCATATCACAAATTTACACCTAAATTAAGGGTTTTTCTTCGATATTTTCCATAATTTTCATCGCAAAGACTTTTCGAAGGACTTTTTATACTACTTATGACTAACTTCATCAATTTAAATCAAAATATCAAAATTCTAAATTTTGAAAAATTTTGAAAATGTTGTTTTCACAAATTTACACCTAAATTAAGGGTTTTTCTTCAATATTTTCCACAATTTTCATCGCAAAGACTTTTCGAAGGACATTTTATACTACTTATTACTAGCTTTATCAATTTAAGTCAAAATATCAAAATTCTAAATTTTGAAAAATTTTGAAAATGTTGTAAGGGGGGACCCTTATCACAAATTTACACCCAAATTAAGGGTTTTTCTTCAATATTTTCCACAATGTTCATCGCAAAGACTTTTCGAAGGACTTTTTATACAACTTAGTACTAGCTTTATCAATTTAAGTCAAAATATCAAAATTCTAAATTTTGAAAAATTTTGAAAAATTTTGAAAATGTTGTAAGGGGGGACCCTTATCACAAATTTACACCTAAATTAAGGGTTTTTCTTCGATATTTTCCACAATGTTCATCGCAAAGACTTTTCGAAGGACTTTTTATACAACTTAGTACAAGCTTTATCAATTTAAGTCAAAATATCAAAATTCTAAATTTTGAAAAATTTTGAAGATGTTGTAAGGGGGGACCCTTATCACAAATTTACACCTAAATTAAGGGTTTTTCTTCGATATTTTCCACAATTTTCATCGCAAAGACTTTTCGAAGGACATTTTATACTACTTATTACTAGCTTTATCAATTTAAGTCAAAATATCAAAATTTAAGTTTTGAAAATTTTTTTTTTTCATTTGAAAGTTTGAAACTTTTATACTATGACTACTTATCAATTAATCAAAATATCAAAATTCAAATTTTGAAAATTTTGAAAATGTTGTAAGGGGACCATTATCACAAATTTACACCTAAATTAAGGGTTTTTCTTCGATATTTTCCATAATTTTCATCACAAAGACTTTTCGAAGGACTTTTTATACTACTTATGACTAACTTCATCAATTTAAGTCAAAATATCAAAATTCTAAATTTTGAAAAATTTTGAAAATGTTGTACCTTATCACAAATTTACACCTAAATTAAGGGTTTTTCTTCAATATTTTCCACAATTTTCATCGCAAAGACTTTTCGAAGGACTTTTTACAACTTAGTACTAGCTTATTAATTTAAATTAAAATATCAAAATTCTAATTTGAAAAATTTTGAAAAAATTTTGAAAATGTAAAGGGGGACCCTTATCACAAATTTACACCTAAATTAAGGGTTTTTCTTCGATATTTTCCACAATGTTCATCGCAAAAGACTTTTCGAAGGACTTTTATACAA